>JACJUM010005600.1:526922-598897 GCA_020976665.1 Heortia vitessoides
CCGCACCCCGCGCATGCCGCGCACCCTCCCGCCGCGCAGGTACTTGTATATACGAGGCGGAGGAGGTCCAGCAGCCCCCCGGACCGCTTGAGCCCAGCCCCGGGCCTGACCGGCGCCCTCGAGTGTTAGCCGTCTTTCACGTTCTGATCCCATTCGTTACACTTATCTATCTTTACACTAACTTTACACTTATAATATCGTATGATTTAATGAAAACGCATCATCGCTGTGAAAAAAAGGTACTGTAAACGGTGAGAAATGTGAGTGAGGACGAATCCGTAATACTCGCATAACAAAAAACTCTCTTAGCTGTTGACTTCCATTAAAAAATCTTTAAATTTAAAGTAATTCAAAGATTAATAAATATTCTTGAAATTATTTTTATTTCAGAATGCGAAGCGAGCGGTCCTCGCCACAAAGAGCAAACGGCCGCCCCCGCCTGTACAAAATACGCCAAATAACAAGAGTAAGTTGCAATCTCGATATCATACTGTTTTAAATTTTTACATTGTATAATAATTTAAATATATGTATTACGTACCTTTTCTGATTGCCTTCAGAGATTCCCAAACTATATTAACCCGAACTCTAAACCTATTATTTAGCGTTCCTTTACGGTTAAACAGTTTTAAACTAAGTGAATTAAATTTTTTATAATTTATTTTCTGTTTATTTATGTATTTCAAAGTACACACCTAATATACTATATTTTCTATCTAATCTATTTAGTACACAAACCTATTGTTTTTGGTTGTTTATTTATTTACATATTAGACTTGTATATTTTCCTTTTGCTGATGTATATTATAGTAAAATGTCTCTTTTGACAGCCTTTAAACGCGGTAGATTTTACTTTTTTTTACTAGGTTTCGGTTACCTTGCCGAAAACTAATATTCTGTCAGAAGTTAAATAAACCGCGTTTTAAGCTGTTAAAGAGTAATAAAAATAATTATGTAAGTATATCATTATTATATATTGTTTGTTATTCTCTCCAGATCTAAGACTGAAAAAGGGTATGAAGACGGCGAAGCAGCGCCTCGGTAAAATACTGAAAATACACAAGATGATATATTAGATGTCTTCACATATATGTATATCGTATTACCATAGACGTACAGACAGTAGATGTATATTTTATATGTGTGTTAGCACGGACCAATAGGTGTTGTGGTTATAATGATCCATTTTTTGGTCTGGGTGCGTTTGCGTTTTTTGCGTACGAGATCGACGCATAATTTGCAGTTAAATCATTAAATATTAAGATTTATGATTATTTTTATTTAGTTTTTACTCTTTATTTTTAGTTACTCTAATAATATTGGAAATATTTTGATTATGCCCCCATTTTGAGGATAATACGGGGACTTTTCCATTCTGCCGGCACCTCACGATTTACACATAGCACGATTATCACGATGACTTTCAAATAAATAAAAAAAAATTGGTCACGCTTAATGTGAACGCATCCAAGGCCCAAATATGACACAGTCAACAAACTCGTGATAGTAAATAAAACATAAATATAATCACAATAATTTTTGAAAATGAACAATCGTCTTCAACCAATATATATTTAACATTGCAATACAAATTCGCCTACACCGGCTTGACATGTCGTTTATAATCTATTTCTTGTATGAATAATTATTACATTTTTATTGTTAACAAATTTTCAGTGTTACATGGCTTTAAATTCACGTGTGGCTTATGCCTGCTTTGTATGTACACAGGTGAGTGTATTATTTCTTTTTTTTGTTGTCTGTACTTTACGTATTCGGTGAACTTCGCCGTGTTTACAATAACGTTTTCTACTATTATTTTACATGATGCATTTATATATATATATATAATTTACATGCAATTTAGAATGCTAGATTTTTTTTTATTTTATATAAGTCTCCACTAATATCTATATATAAATATGGAATTTTATACTATAGATGAACTTAGACACCGTTTAAAAGTAATTCTATCAATAACTGTAGATGATGATTATATAGGTGACCCTGATGACATCCAGGGTCACCTAACAGGTCAATTGCAATGTTTTAATAACATGCGTTAACTAACCGTCTGTAAGAATTCTAGATTAGTGTAAGGAGCAAGAAAAATCTATTTACTTTTGATGTGCAATATTTATATGGAAGTATATATTGTTATACAGTGTAGTTCTTTGACCTTAATATACTTTAGGGTAGACACCGTATGTCCGAAAGTCTATCGGTCGACGTGTTGGGCATAGACGTGGCATTATTTGAGTGTTGATTTTGAGAATCGGGAACTTAGTATGGAATTTTTTTTAATGAAAAAATCCAACAGAAACCTTTAACAGGACAACATTTTATTGTATTCCTGGACTTTGAAGACTGGATAAAAAAGGCGATAGCACCAATGCCTGAGAGTGATGTCTTCACAACTTAGGTTAAACTGTATAACGTGAATCCTCTGATCTCGGCTAAATTCTCCGCGGGGCGGTGGCATTAAAGCGGGGAAGTCCCGTAGTGAAATATGCAACGAGGTCGTATTGTCGTTCAGTCATGTGTGGTCAAAGAACTCCGTTATAATATGACGGTTTAAATTATCGTAAAATTTAGCTAATTTTTAGGTTTTTTTTATCCGAGCGCATGTGAAGTCCACTTTGCGAAAGTAGATCAAAGTGGGGGGATGGATTTAATATATTGATAGAGATTTGGGTTTTCCGAGACGACGTGTGCATAAAATGCGTCATGTAAAATATATATTCATATATCTTTATATAGATCTGATGTCTTAATATATGTTAGTGTTAATTGGTTTAGTGATTAGTTTGTTTAAGATGTGATATCATTATATTTTCATATGACAGACGATAATACGGAGTGTTTGCGCGTGTGTGTGTGTGTGCGCAATTGATTTCTGTGGTATTGTGCACTGTATTGTCGCCCGGGATTCCGTTCCCGTGGGATTGTGTTATTACAGTCCCACGGAACTTTCAATATAGATATACTACTTTTTTATGTATAAATATTTTAAAGCCAGTTAATAATTGTAGGCTTAGCCTAACAGCTATTTTTTTAAGCCGTCTTCGTCTGTCATATAAAAAAATATACTTTCTACGTTTGACATTTCACGAATTTATATCTATAAAGAAAAAAAGGATTGTAAAAATCGTAAAAAAGACATAAAAAATATTACTATTTTCTCTGATCATAATAACTCACCACCGATCGTATTGTAAATAAATTTAAAAAGAAAATCTGAAACTTATTTTGTCGGTAAGTTCAGCGTTCATTATTACCGTTCTGATTGTTACTTTTTTTTAAGTGTTGGCTTAAGTTTTTTAGGTACTGTTGTTTTTTTTTGTTCTGAATTCGTTTGAGATGGATGCAAGATATACCAAAACTTGAACCTTGATTTTCAACGGTGACAACAAAAACTTAAATCACAGTAAAATTTATATTTGTTTGTTTTGCTGGCCGTCCTTGTCTAACTACATGGTCTTTTTTTATTTTATTTCCATAGACACTGTTCGATTCTCTTTATAAATAAAGCCGTCCAATTATTTTACTATACTTCTTCTTACTGACAACAGATTTGTTGTATCTTACATCCATTCTCGGATTGAATATCTCATAAATTAGGTATGTATGGAATTCACAGATACGAAGGTCGCATATAGCATGAGCGCCAGTTTTTATAATAATATTTTTATCCAATAATACAGCCAAAAATTCAATTGTCGTACGGGACAAGGTGCAGGTTACAGGAGGAATAACAAAAAAGAAAATTAAAAAAAATAGTCTTAATTTTATTATTTAAAATGCTATATTTTATTTATGATTAAGCTTTTTTAAACAAATTATTAGATAAAAACACTCTTTTACTTGAAACTTTTAAGTCAGAAATAGATTAATACAACATTTTTTTACCTAAATGTCCCTTACGAAAATTGAATTTCTGACCGTCTGTATGAGCAGTGACAGATCTGACCCTGCGTCAAAATCCCCTGCAGTCTTAATATGGAAGCGTTTGGCAGATAGCTGGGTAATATATCTCGTAGGGTCTATGTATGTCGTAAGAAATTATACCCCGTGTACATAATTGATACGTAATTTAAGATTTAATAACAATGTAAGCGAGTTGAAGTAACAATCTGCCGGACCAGATGTCATACACACGAATTGAGTATTTTATATATATGGTATGCTGCTTGGTGATCTGTCTGTATGTCAACCATAGACACGACAAGCTTTCCGTTTGGATTTACAACCAGTAATACATTGCTGTCTATCAAGAATAACGACACAACACAAAATTATTAAAATTAAAAAATAGAATCTATGATCAATAACGTTGGGTTTTTTTTTATTTCGGTCAATAAGAGTGTGTCGATGGTCTTACAAATGATCGTATATAGGTTCGGTCCCCTACATGTCCGATTCACACCCGCTCAAATAATACCACAAGCCAAAGATAACTTACTTTTATTTTGCTTTTGGTACGATTTCATACGATTTTTTTTACCAAGGCTGCGTGATTTATGAGGCAATTTTTCAGTACTTACATGTTTATATAAATAGTTAACACGACATCTCATACGTTGACCTGACTCCGAAATAAGTAGCTCAATGCTTAAGAATACTTAGGTACATAAAAATAACACCCAGTCACAGAACAAATGCAAATATTAATTATTAGCTCTGGGTGGGGATAGAACTCCCGACTTTTACCATCTGCGCTATCCCGCTTAAACACATAATCAATTAAAGTGTAACATACACACCGGCTGTGATATTCGGATGAAGCCAGGGCATTTCGTTAGTAATTTACTAGCGGTATGAAATAAAGCCATAATATTTTAAACTGATTTTCGAAACGTGAGGAAAAGATACTGAAATAGATTCTAAGTGAATTTTAATGAAGTGCATTAATTTTATTGCCTTACAACCATTATATACACTAAGCTATTAACGTCACCGTCATGGCCATAGTCGTACGAATGAAAGACATATCAAAGAAGTCTACCCAAATTATCATCATAGCAGCCTTAAAACATCCTCTCCTGAACTCAAAAAAGGGGAATGTTGCCCATAATTGCCGCGCTGGACAATCGTGGCAATAGCAAAGCGTAACCTTGCACCGGAGATGCCGCTGGCCAATCCCTCCCAGCCCTGTAAATTTGAACTAAGCTGTTTCGAGTGCTTATACCGCCATCTGGTACAGGTGTTGGTACTGTTTGAAATATACAGCTATATATGAATACATATAAAAATGCATTACTTCGATGGGAAAAAAGAGGTGTACCTATGCATTTTGTAATTATTATTCTTAATTGTTATTTTAGTTATGTACTGATATGTAAGTACATATAATTGATCGCCGTGAACATATATGAGAAAGAGAAAGCAAACGTAACTTCTACATGAAGTCATTAAACATGTGCGTATTATCAAAGTGATTCGAATATATTTAAGAAAATCAGTGTCTACCAGTTTGCATTGTACAATGGCACGTTTGTAACTCTGGAAGACAACCTTTCAATTAAATTTTAACATCACGTGTCGTTGCTGGTAGAAAAGTTATCATTTACTGTAACAGTTACCTACAATTGTATACTTTTTTAAATCTAGCAGCTAATTATGACCTGTTTAAGTATTTAAGTGGAACTAATTAAAAATAAGGTTTGTTTAGGCTAAAACGCCATATTTTCTCTCATTCACCCAATCATATAATGACTAATTTTATTTCCAAACGACATCGAAGGGAGTTCACAAGTTTATAATTTCTGTATTGCACCACGTAGATGTGAAACGAGCGCCTTTTTGCTTAAGTATGTATTAGTATATAAAAATAAATATATATTGTAAAGGACGTCTGTTTACAGATAAAAATAAAAGGTTTAGTAATCTGACCAATCAAAGATCAACGGGCTTGATCGCGAGCGCTGATTGGTTTAAAATCTGTAAAAGAGTGGCGGGAATCTTGACATGTCGCTGGCGACTGTCCCATAACTTATTCTCAGTTTATTCAAATACATTAGTAGATAATAGTTTAATTGTCTATAGACAGACGTCCAGAGTGTATGGGTAGCGTAACAGATGTATTGTAAATTATGAAATATGGCGAATGTAAGAATATCGTGACCGAAGAAAGTTTTCTAGACGTATCAACTTGTAAACGTGTTTTATTAATTCTCCTCCATTATCATTTTACAAAAGCACTGACCAATTATAATTAAGAGATCTATCTACATTCCTTTAAAAAATCAATATGTTTTTTTTTATTAAATAAACTAAAATTATTCTTAATTTTTAATGATTACTTGCATCGATTCACTTTCGGCTTCAGATCAACTTTAGCAGATCTTTCAAAAGTTCTAAATTGATAGTGAAGAGAAACTTAATTCAATATTTAGTTCAACATTAGGACGAATCAAATCGTATATTAATTACATCACTCATAATATAAATACACACACACACAAACATATGAATACAATGCTCGTCAAAAGTAATACAACAACACAATCTAACCACAATAACGAGCTATTATCGCTCGCATTATCAGTACACCGAATATCCATTAAAATTATATATTTTTAAAGCCATGTCATCCATTTTGCTCTCTAAAATTCGCGTGTCCTCATACTCAATCTCTTCGAAGTGCTCCTCTATCGCCTGCAAACTCTTATCTTTAGTCTCTGGTAGTACAACGTAGTACACTCCCAAAGATATCGTCTGCAGTACCCCGAACATAGCAAAGGTGCCACACAGGTGTGCGGTTTTCAACAGCTTTGGAGTCACACTAAGAGATATTAGAAATCCTTCAGACATTATGAGTTTAGATATAAAAGTTCCCATCGCTTTGTGTTCCAATGGAAATATCTCACCTAGCAACACCAAAGGAATTATAGTGCATCCCGTGTTTACTAAAACCCAATATGTCACGAATAAAAATGTGGCAACCCTTGCATAGTCATTGGATATAAATCCATTAGACACAAGAAATACATTCGTGCTAGTTAAAAATAAAAAAATAACTGATAAGAAGCCAGTAATAAATAATAAATGACGGCGGCTCATCAGTTTTATCAATATTAATGTAAACAAGTGACTTATGAAAGTAATTAAATTGATACCCATATGCGATGGGTACGGTAGACTTCCACCATTCAACTCCTCGATAAGTTGTGACACATAGAACGGAACGTAATGTCTACCGGAAGCTTCCACAAGTATAGTGCCGAAGAACATAATAATGACTGGCTTTTGGAAACTTCTTAATGTCAACTTCTTGATACATTTCAGGATGAACGGTGTCTTTGTACACTCTTTTTGTTGTTGCATCTTGAGTTCTGCGAAATCTTCAGTGGCTTTATCGGTTGATCCGTGCAGTAAATAAAATATCCTCTCACTTCTGTCGTACTTTCCTTTGTGTAGCAACCAGTAAGGACTTTCTGGCCACGTGATTGCTATAGCTAAAGACGCCAGCTGACATAACAAGATTAATATGGCAACACTGCCCAGATACGGGCTCCACAATGATCGCAACATCTGTCCCACGCATGACGATGTTAAGTTTAACACTAAAAACAATCCTCTGTGTTCAGGACTGGCGTATTCACCAATAACTATAACTCCCAAAGCAGTTGTAGCCCCAATTGAGACATGACTCAAAATTTCGCCGATAAGAAGGGGAGTTGTTTCAGCTGATAGCATTAAAATAGTCCATCCAATCAGTCCAGGTAGTATGGTTGCTGTGAAGGTTCTTTTGCGGCCAATCCATTCCATTAGAATTGTAGAGGCCAGCAAACCAATGGTGTTGGCCGCGACTGCGTAGGAAGCTGTAGACAAACATTACATGTTAAATGGGATGTTTGTAGTTAAAACTTTGGTGTCTGCATTTATGTATACCGTCGTATCAGCGAGAGTATTGTAAACGATACGTAGATTTTTATTTATTACACCAGGTCGACAAACGAGCATATAGTCCGATCGTAGCCAACACGACCCGGTTATTTGACATTATCTCTCAACCTTTAAACCAAAACAGCTATTTAGCGGTAGTAATAGGTGAGAGTGAGGTACCAATGCAACCGACCTTTGTACGAGGTCTACCTCGTGTGAAATTGTATTTAAGTAAATTTACTATATGAGTTTGAATTGGCAAAATTACTCTTATATAGGTACTTATCACTTAAAACTGGTTGAGAGGCAACGTTATGGTCATGAAAGAGTTGTTTTCACCTTCCTTCTTACTAAATTTCACCTTTAGAAGTGAGACTTAACGATACTTATATATCTCCTTTAAGTTACATATATATGCAAACTAGCTACGCCTCGTGGATTTACCCGCCTATTTCACAGACTGACTGACATATCAACGCAGGGCCTAAACTATAAGAGTTAAATACTTACATATTGCACAGGTCTTCCTTTTATAACGCAGGGGAGCACTGAGAAAAGATTTTTAAAAATATACATCCTAAAAAGGTCAAACTGGAGTGCAAATTATTAGCATGAAACTTTATCGTTTTTAAAGTAATTCGAATGCAATTAAGTATTAAGGTTCTTCATTAAAGTCATGAAACAAGCAAAACATTTTTTCCGAACATCATTTACCTTAAAGTAAAAGAGGTGTGCATGTTTTCTGATTTTCAAAGTTATTTCAATAACATGTTGCAGCTGACTGACTGATATATCAACGCAGGGCCTAAACTATTAGGTCAGAAAAAAGTAGTATTACATAGCCCACTTATTGAGAATATATCTATATAACACCACGCTAGGACCAATCACAGTAGGGCATAAATAATATTAGGTTTGTTTTAGAAATTACGCGGATGTATCTGCGTGTCGCTGTTAGTAAATAATAAAAGTAGCTGAAGTTTCTCATAACATCACCTATCCTCACCATCCTACAGGAGTTCTCTTTTTGAACTTTTGAGTACCTATCCTACATAATTTAATATGTCATACAGCTGTTATTTTAATATTACAGACACTTCACTTTTCATTCGTATTCTTATTATGGTACAATAATATACTTACTGAACCACGAATAACTGTTCAAATCTGCATTGAGGTGTAGTTCTTGACTTGAAGCTGCATGTCGTGCGACGAAACCAGCGCAGAAGGAACTCAAAAATACACCGGACAACGTCCATATCTGAAAAAAATAATTAAATAATAAATACCAATCTTGCCTTTGGTGTAGCACTCAGATTAAACCTAGAACAACAGTGTTATGTGTTTTCAACAAACATAGGTAAGTACCTATTTCATTGTTTAGTGATCACCATTCATAATCAAAATGATTTTAAGGCTTAAGGCATGATCTATTTATTGCAGTATATAGATAGATAGGAAAAAGGTGTCCCATTAAATTCATTATATCCGCCATTAGAAATCCACTTCCGAACATAGGCTTCCCAAAAAATGGGGGAATCGTGACTTTAATTACCTCGCTGGGCAAGCATGTTGGAAATCGCAGAGCGCAACCGTCGCGATTGGATGAACTCGGATGGATTTACCACCAACTGGATGTTTTGGTACCTTAGTGGACTCCTACGACACATGATACAGAGGAAGGTACTATTATACTCTGCCTGGCCTGTACCTAACGGCCATCAATTTGGGTATTGAAAATCTTAGTTAACATTCTCATATTTGTTAACCAAACAAAAACCACACAGCACAAATAACGAAGAATAAGAAAAAGAAATGGGGTAGGTACATGGGTGAATCGATGCGGTAACTATCTGTACCTATACGCGGTGTGTTAGGATACCGAGTTCTTCATTGCTGCTATAAGCATGCCCGCTGGCAATCAACAATTGCAGACACTTCACACACATTTTCTTCTTAGATCACTACTTTATTTTTATTAGCCTAGGTCGACACACAAGCGTACAGTCCACCTGATGGCGACACAGCAGCCTTTAGAGTCACTTTAGACGTTCGTAATATCGCAAGGATTTGACCAGCGCATTGCCAACCCTATGACTTGAAGACATCATGTCACTTAACTCAGTAATTTCACTGCCTCTCTCACCTTTTGAACCGGATAACAACTGCAATCAATGCTGTTTGGATAGAATTTAACCAATTAAGTTATTTATTAAATCCGTAGTCAAATTAAACAAAAATATGTTGAAGGCACTTAACGCACTCCTTATGTCTCACCCGGTCTTTGTCGTATTTGTCGACAACGTCAAATTATTAATATTAAGCTCGATGTAGAATTATTTAATTTTTTTTACACAAAACAAATAATGGGTTTCAATTTATGTCATTATCAAACTGTCGCATTGTATTTCTTCTTAATTCTTTTCATTTCTTCTAATATGATGTTTAAATTCTGAACTAACGAAATCGATAACAAAATAATGTAAGCATAATGTACCTGTTTAAGAAGCGGCGACATGTTCACTCTTATCACGTTGATTATAAATTTTTAATTATTAATTAAAACATTGCAGACGTGTGTCACGGACGTTAATTTGATTGTAACTGCCTTGAGTTTATAACACTAGCTATATTTTAACAGTTGTTTCAACCAACCGTGTGTCATACTAGTTGTCAATTTGTCACCCGCGAGTCTGTACGTGGTTTGTCAACTTTATATCTTACAGACATCGCGCGCGGTTTCCCCCGAGTTAAGTTGTAGAACAAACCTAGGATCATTTATTCTACGCAGATCAGTACTAGCATGATGTTATATAGCCTATCACCTTCCTCGATGATTGGACTATCTAACACTGAAATAATTTTTCAAATCAGACAACCGGTTTCTGAGATTACCTCGTTCAAACAAACTAACAAACTCTTCAGCTTTATAATATTATAGTATAGATGAGCGCCCCGCTTCAGCTTCGGACGGACGCAATGAGGATAAAAAATGGTCATTATGGGTTATCCCTAAGAGAAAGACATATCCCACCCGTGTATTTCGGTAGACCTTTTGAAGGTTTACAATGCTATAGCAGCTAGAGTACTTTGATCCATCTCGTAGGATTCAACAATGTAATCGCAAATAATGTGCTTTTGACGACATCACATTAGAAAACTCCAAAATTATCAGATGCTTTCCTTTTAGACCTTCCTTTTAGATTGAATCATTCAATCTATTAAAAAAAACCCACAAAAATCAGTAATATACAAATACACAAACAGTGGATAGCAAATTTGTTTTATTATCTCAAACTACTGAAGAGTAAATAAAGACATATGTTTTGAATATCGCAGGCGATGTGGATTGCAAATTCGAAAGTCTCAAAGCTCGCGGACCATACCTACATATCCTTCAAAATGTGTCTTCCATCGCTGGCCTCGAACCGCGTACTAGCTCCAAATAATTGGCCAAAAAACGTCTGCATCAAGCCATGGAAGCATTTCGTGTACAATATTATGCATGTCTATCGTCAAAGGCAACGCAACGAAGATGGATGCAAAGAGATACTCGATAAATTACCAGGTCATTTTCGAACATTAACATAATTTCCCATATTGTGCGAGGCCTGAAAACAAAACTTCATACTCTGAAAACTTAAACATGACAACATTGCTATCTTCTGAACCATTATCATTGAGTCAGTTAACGACGGCTCGAGAATTATACGCCGTGATCGTGGTTTTTGGGGAGGTGGAGTTATGTTGGTAACCCGATCTGATTTTATGATGTACCGCTTAAAGGACCTTAAACTTTCTCTGGAGAAGATCTCTAGGAATCTGTTACTATCAGTTCTCTGACTCAACTTGTGTGTAGTATATGTACCCCCCTCTTCTAGTGATAGTGTTTATTTAAATTGATTTACTAAAGTTGAAAAAAAAATTAAAGTTAAAATCTAGTTGGTCGGGAACCGGGGCAGACGCCCTCTAAATGTACAGGAAAACAGTCGCTATTCCTCTCTGCCATATGATGAACCTCCCAGTGAACCTTCTCCGTTCTGGTGTTTATCTTTCAGAATGGAAAATTACTCGAGTAACGCCTATATGTAGTAACAAGTTGCTAGTTGAGAAACATTGGCCGTTTTCAATTCTTTCAGCACTTGTAAAAAATTTTAATATCCTCATCTACAATAGTATTCTCAAGCAAGTCCAGCCTACATTTGTAATTAGCAACACGGATTAAGACTAAGTAGACCTGTAAATTCAAATCTATTAACTTGGATGTTAACTTGGATTGCAATGTGGATTTAGACTCCGAATGAATTGATAGAGGAATAGACGTGCTGTGCTTTGATTACCACAAAGTTTTTTATTGAGTCAATTGCAGAATTCTATTATCTAAAATTAATGCTTTTGGTTATTCTTCTAAACTCATCAATATAGTATTATTTCATAGATCGACAGTAATTTGTACGCCAACGATGTCATGTATCGCAAGCATAAGATACTCGGGCCTTTTCTCCTTTTGCTGATGATAATCGACGTAGTTGATGTGCCTAAAAACACTAAATGTCTACTTTATGATGATGATCTAAAAATATATGCAGAAGTCTATGATGCGATAGATTTTGAACTAATACCGAAGGATATTTGCATTATATGAGTGGAGTAACAAGAATGGCTTAGAGTTTAACTTAGGTATAAAAGTGTCACATCATGACCTTCAGTCGTAGGCATTATCTCGTCAAACATGAACACAAGTTAGGCAACCAAGACATTAAACGCTTAGACTTCCATAGTGTATGACATTATTTCGATAGATATGGGTTTATCAGGGATCTGGGTCTCACTCGTCTCTGATTTAGTCGTTTAGGATTTTTATTACAGAACTCGCGTCATTTCCAGTATCCAAATTCTCCAAGATCTTTCTTATCAGGCTAGTGCGAAATTAATTAGAACTTGGTACATGTATGCGTAATCCACACACGGCCAAGTATATACTTATGTTAGTAAAAGTTCATAAAACTTTTCTTTTTAATGAAAGGGTATATATTATTATAAAAGTGAATGTTGGGGATATATTTTCTGGTAACCAGGGGAGCTCGAGTAGGGCTTTCAACTGCTATAGTAATACTGCGTGGAGATGTGGACTCGTCTGACTGTCTATATAAAGCAACGCCTCACGCATCTTTGTGCCTGACAACCATCTACGATCCGGACGAAGAAATCGGCTGTTTGCGCCTCTACCATACCAGACAGCGACCAATTACGATTTTATAATATACTTGCGGTCCCAACAGACGTCCTGCATGATGTTTCAAGCAATTAGAATATTAAACAGAGTATAAAATAAACGATAAATAACCTAGATCCCGACTAAGTGATATACTCACGTACAGTAAAATACATATATAGATAAAAACAGACGTCGGTTATTATATTTTTTTGACATATATATATATATAAATGTATCTATTATCATGTATTAATTGCTACATAAAGATTATAATTTATATATATTAATAAATATGATGCGGCAAACTAGAGAACAGCTTGATCAATTTAGCTATTTTTCGTCCATGTATTAAGCCTTGAAATACATGGTAAGTTTAATTGAAGCGGAAAAACAGTGACAGCATAATTTTAAATTAATTATTCTGTGCGTGATAGTTCTTGGTATTTTTTATACTTATCACTTCTCTTGAACAATACATTTTTCAAACAAACAAAACAACCTTATACCTGGACAAAGACAGTGCGGCGCTAGTAACTATATATAATAGCAATGCCCCGCGGTTTCACCCACGTTTAGGGATAATTTACGAAATATGAAGAAATTCAATGAAGAAATTCATTCGAATTACTTTAAAAATAGCAATGTTTTATATTTTCTTTGCAACCCCGTTTTACCCCGTTAGGAGGTAAAATTTCCAAACCCTTTCTTAGTGCTATCCTACGTTATAAAAGGAATCCCTGTGCTAAATGTCAAGTTTCTTTTATTATACTTAAATGGATGGTATGTATAGATATAATTCTGAGATATTCATGTACGTATTTATATCAAAGATCAAATTCTGCCATCTTTGCGGAAAGGTCGATCTTCCACGTGCCAGGTGGACGACTCCAACTCGACAGTTTTTTTTACCGGCAGAAATACGCACTTCCCGCACCCCATGCGAGGGCGGCGCTCGCAACGTTATTATTAACGCTATAAAATCGACAGATGGCGGTACATCCATCTGAAACAGTGCAGCTCAATGCATAGGGCTGGGATGGGCAGCAGCATCCTTGTCGCGAAAGCTGCGCTCTGCGATTGCCAACACGCTTGCCCAGCGCGGCAATTATGAGCAAAAGGACCTCCTTTCTTGGGAGGCCTATGTGTGTGAATTCCCGTGACCGTCACAAAATAAAACCAAGGTTCTTGTACGCCACCTTAAAACTTTTATCTATGTGTTTGCAAAACGATGGATTGAAATTAATTTCTATACCAACCAAGGTCTTGTTCCTGAGACTTTGAGTTGAGTGAGTCAGGGAGCCATCTCATAATTTCGAAGTACCGGCCACCACTTATGGGTGAACGATAACACTGCACATTTGGACACATGAAACTGTAGTTGATCGTCTTGGTTTACTACTCTATTTATATCGGCCTGCAGGCATATACAATCCGAAAGGTCCCTTACTTCGAAAACCAACTTGAGGTCATTCGCAATCAATTAACATGTAGCGTTTTTGACGACTTTTGATAAGTCATTAATCATTATAAAGAATTCCACAGAACCCAAATTGCTGCCGGATGTCGTGAAGTACAGCTCTGATTCATATCCATTGTAGTTTAAATACTGCTGTCTACCTTGTTTAGCTGACAAGGAACTAGAGCATAAGCAGACTACATCTAACTTAAGCTAGTTTTTTTAACAGCACATTATTGTCAACGGTATTAAAAGCCTTTTTAAAATCAAAGCAGACCGTGTCTTCTTGCCTTCTAGCACCGACTGCCGGTATCAACTGCGATATGAAGTAAAGTAGATTGGTAACGGTGCTGAGGCCCGCCCTGATTCCATTCTGCGCGTCCGAGAGTTACACGCTCGCTTGTGCCTGCACGCTCCACTGCATAGCACACTCGAACAATATAGCTGCAGTCGACAGTATGGCCACTACCATCCCGACTTGCTGGTCAAGCAGATGATGAAAGTGTTGTTACTAAATTTAATGAATTATGGTCGAATTTCGCCACCGCTAGACGGCCATGTCGTTTGATATCTGTAACACAAGTGCTTCAATCTCGGAGTCAAATCAATATATCAGATGTTGTGTGAATTTATTAATTGGACCGATTACAAGCCACAGTAGTAGTCGTTCGTAATGATCGTCAAAGTCAAGCAACTTTCATAAGTTTCGTGTTGGGATGGGTGACCTGAAACTAAATAACCATCTCGAGCTCCTCCACCATGTTATATTTTCACTCATGAGGTGACCCCATGACATAAAAATGGTCAGCCATTTTGTATCTTGTAAAATCATTGCTCTCTCCCTCTCTTGCTGGGACACGGTGAGTACTACTATTTACAGGTAAAGAATAATTAAGGTGGAGATATCCCGCTAGATGACCTTTGTAAGAGCTATTATTGTCTCTAGCAGATACAGTTGTGTAAACAAATAATAATTATTGATAACTTATTGTATACGCTCAGTCTGTTATCATGTTCTGGGTGGAGAATGTTCCTTCCACATATGTATTATACTATTATTTTGTTTATATATATGTTACAATCATTGATAATAAATATCTAAAATACATAATAACAATCAATACATATAAATGAAATTGGAGTGTCTGTTTGTAATATTAACCTGCTTTTTGTTAAATGATGTGTGAATGGTACCTATAACAGAATAATATTTTTTGACATTATTGTCTGTCCGTTTGTTTTCAGAAATATCTGAAACAGCTATGCCGATTTTGATGGGACTTTTAAAGTCAGGTGGCAGATATAATAAGACAATATAACATCACGCTACGACTAATAGGAGCGGAGCGTCAATAAAGTGGAAAAATGGGTGGAACTTATTGGTTGTGAGAGCCTTTGTTGCGTGTGCTCAATGGTTGGTTAGGCAAATATTTTGTAAGAACGCGGGTGAAGTCGTAGGCGCACCTAGTATAATATATAGAGACAATAATATTGTCTAGACAGTGCGATAAGTTAACCACTTGATATTATATAAAATTGTTAGTTTAATTGATTAATTGTGTCACACAAGATCATTTTACAAACAACATTTGAAAATCTAACCATTTGACAAACATTCGAAAACTTATAATGTTAAAAATAATAATTATTTGACATAAAACAGTTTCAACCTAACCTAACCACTAATTCGTTTCATTTGACTATATAAATTTTTTTGCAAAATAATATGTGTCGTCCCCTGGATAACTGACTGCATCAAAGACATAAAAAAAATCAGAGGTATCACACTATTTATAAGGTACACAGGACCGAAGGACTGAACGGATATGAAGCATATTGTTTTGAGAGCCTACGAAAGTGAAAAGAATTACTCCAGTAAGCACATAAACGCAAATTTTCACTACCCGAAAAAACTGTGGCAGAACTTAAAAAATAACGTACTGCCAAACAAGAAGAGTGAGACCGAGTTGCCATCACAGATTTTTGATGATCCCGACATTATAAATGACCACTTTATGAATTTACCTGGGCGCAATAAAGTAACCATATCAGCTCACCTTATTTGAGCACGATAGACATGACTCACCCATATCCTTTTTACAACCAGTTTTCGAAGATAGGGTTCTTAGGACAATTAAGGGGCTTAAATTGAATGCTCAAAGTAAAGATAGATATACCCCTCGATATGTTACATCTGACCCTTGCCCCAGTTCCTGGGCGCCGTTTCCTGTCTTTTCAATCAATCTATGGCGGAGGGTCAACTTCTGGAAAGTAGTTAGTGGTGAAACCCCTGCCTCAAACCAGCATCCCTGTCAGAGCGACAATCGGGTTTCAGAAAAGGTCATAGCATAGCCACTGGCTGATGACCACTATATGCTCAGTATTACTTGATTTTTCAAATGCCTTCGATTCAATTAATATAGCATTATTATAAGAATTGCATTAGATAGTTTCAAAGTCACCTTCAAATTATCAGACAATAGTCTGATGAACTGATCAGAGCAGAAGAGACCTCAGTTTGATCGGCGCTCCGTGTCATCTCTCGTGGTGTACCTCAAGGTTCATTACTTGCACCAATCCTTTATGTTCTGTACAGCCCTGAAATAGCAAATGCTGATGATCTGCAAGAATACTATTATTTTCCCCCAACTAAATATGTTAATGCTGTTAGTTAGGTGAATGTGGATCTTGATAGTGACTCTGTCTGGTGTAAACTTAATTGTTTGGTACTTAATCGGAAAAAATCAAAGCTCGTGCTGATGGGGTGAAAGGAAAACAAAAAAATGCAGATGAAGCATTGAATATCACAATCAGTGGGGTGACAGCTCAATGCGTGAATGAGGCTCTGGGGCTGAAGAATCTGTGAATTATCTTTGTTGGGGGTCTAAACTTAAAAAGGCATATTGCAGAATGCTTAAGCTAGTGTACAAAATCAGACATTCCTTTCTAGGACTTGGGAATCCTATTGTGTAAATCACTGATTTTTTCAAAGCCTAATATTTTGAAACCATGTACGGTGCATATCTCATGGTTACGACGACTAAGCCAGCACAGAGAGTGTAAAATGCCTGTGAACGTTTTAGCTTTCACTAATGCGTTGCCAACCTTGGAACTTGAGTATACTATGCCACACTACCCAGTAAATTCACTGCCTCTCTCACCTTCAGACCGGAACACAGTAATGCGAATACTGCTATTTGGCGGTAGAAATAGGTTAGAGTGAGGTACCAACGTGGACAAACTTTTCTATGAGGTCTACCTCATGAAAGTTAACGTGGACGCAGGATGATAGCCGATATAACAGGCACTGCACAAATATACTTTTTATTCCCAAGCATCTAACTATGGCTTTCCGTGGGTCTTTCAGATATGCCGCAACGCGTATTGAAACGACCTGCCTTCTCCGTTGCGTGAGCTGAAAACCGTAGACTTTTAAAAAATAAGTAAAAAGAACACTTGTTGTTAAAATAAAATCCATCCAACCCACCGCAGTGCACCGGATTTGGCAGACTCCCTAACACACCCAGTCACAGATGACACCGCCAAAGTTCGACAACACATTATTATATTATATTGCCTTTGAATGTTCTAAACGTAGAAAGTTTGAACTGCTTTCATAGTTTTTGTTTTTGTCGTCATATTGCGCGTGAAATACCTGTAATTGTCACCGCCCTTTGACGTGCCAATAAACATGGCGGCGCGGGATTTGTGAGAGATATTGTAAGCAGTGTATGTGTCTATGTATTCGTTACTTTGTGTTTGTGTTTTATTTGTACATGTCATTCTCACTATCACTACTTTATTTAATTTATTAAATCTATGTCCATTATATGCGATGCCTAATTCACCGTCATTTTCTCATCTTAGTCTTATTTCACATTCTCCGCTTTTTTGTATTGATCTTTTATTTCTTATCTATGTGCTGCGTTGTATTGCATTAATTTTTTGTAATATGTTAATTTATTTATTTTGTGCGGGCAATAAGGGTTTTTCTTCTTTCTTATATTCTCAAACGTAAATTTCTTTAATTGAATTCACACCCCAAATACTTAATTTGAAACACAAATGTAATATGTTTTATTGGTGCTAGAGTTGGTTCAATGAGCCCATTAACATGACTTATGAAGTTGCTTGACCTGGCGTATTCTTTAATGCAAAATTCGACACGGTATATAATAATGTTATTACACATGTTTTTTTCTCAACAAAGGTTTAGCATTGTCATAAGAATGAATCCATTAATTCTTGAAATAATCTATTTAATATATCTATTTTATATAAAATAAAAACATTAATAGCAGTTCTAAACTAAAAATAAATCAGTTTATCTGCTCAGTGTCCCAAAAAGGGCTTGATGACGTTTAAATAATAAATGACATACGATATACCGGACCTTTTATTTTTCTCACGGACCTAGCGGCTGATTGTGGTTTTAACTCCTACTAGAAGCTAAGTGACTAAAGATGCTTAAGCCTTTTTTTCACAGATCTCATACATTGACCTGATTTTGTGATAAATCGCTTAAAGCACTTGTACAGTCGCTGAAAGCGCTTAAGTCGCTTAGTGAATTTTAAAATTATCTCAGTATGCTCAGTCTCACCTTTTCCACTCCGGGAAATGCTTGGCCAATGGAAACGCTGTCGAGACCTTTGAACATAAATTGTTTACTAGACTAGTAAAGTAAAGAATAATAGTAAGTTCATTCAACATGAAGCATGTTAATCTGACTCCGAAGTAAGTCACTTAAAGCACTTGTGGACATCAGACAGCAGAGAAATCACAAATATAATACTTAAATACATATATTTAACAACCAGGCACAGAATTAATAAATATTCCTGTGTGGGGATAGAATCCACGACCTTTAGCGCACGAGATAGAATCATAACCATCTCTTTTTACGGTGGAAAATGCATTTTCGCATCGCCGGTATATGGGACTCGCCGGCGCGCTAACATAACCTATGCGGTTATGTCAAGGCCGGAATACTTAAACTTAAACCGCATCGACTTCCGTCCTCAGCGCTTGTGAAGGACTCCGGATTCTCTATAAGAATGAAACAGTGTTCTTTTAGAGATCCCGGAGTTCAGGTTCAGAAAGAGGGAATTTTGCCCATAATTACCACTCTAGTCAAGCGCGCGGGCAATCGCAGAGCGCAGCTTTCTTTCATCTGTTGGTTCTGACAACTCAGTCACCTCTTACGACACCTGGCATAGGGGAATGTACCATTCTAATCTAACGGTACCTCACGGCCAAACTTTTTATTATTATTATTATCTTACTCAAAACTCATTATTATTTTTTCGAAATTTTGTTACAATGGTTTCGATATTTTGTGTAAGTGAATTTTATCATAGCATTATTTAGATTCGACTTTGTTTATGTGATTTATTTCGGAGTCTAACGCAGCGTCCAAGGCCAGGGGTCATTCAAGGCCAATCCAAGGTCATCCAAGGCTTTATAATTCGCAGTTGATGAGAAACCATAACATGTTCGGAACAGAAAATCATAACTTTACTGAAAAGCCAATAAATACTTCAGCTGTTGTATTGGCTTCAGGTGCATTATACACTTGGTCAAAATTCGTTTCAGAGAGTTGTTTAATTAAAGGTTCATATTTTTTATGAGCATTAAAAACATCCGTCCGGGGCTTATTTTTTTTATATTTGATTCTAAATTAAATGATGTTGGCGCATGATCTGTTATAGCAGAGCCTTAAGTGTCTTAGAATGTTGAGAAGATCATACCATTACATGATTAAGGCAGTTGTTTTCTCGTGTGGGTATAACATGTGCGGGTAATAGACCATAAAAAGCCACTGTCTGGAGAAATATCAACGTTCATTTCACCAATCATTGCCACCGTAGCCACTGATCTAAGACTATCGGTGAAGTTGTCTATATTGCTACATGGCGGTGATCGATATACAGCTAGGACGGCTACATTGTTATCAAGCTTCAATATTATACTGTTAGTATCACTTAGCGTCAGGTGAGCAGTAGAATGGCTGATCTCAGGTTTTGTGTAGATGACAACGCCGTCGGTTTGGTTCTGATAGTTTGAAGAATATGATAAATAGCCGTTCAATACAGGGACATAAGTGGATTTGATTAACCGATATTCCATTAATATATTGATCCCGTTGAACATTAATTCTATTTAAAAGGACATTGAGCGAATCCAAATTTCACCCAATGCTGCGTATATTTTTATACATTATAGTGACAGATGTTTGAGTTTGATTAGAATAATTCGCAACAGATCCAAGGTTACAAACTATAGCATTGGACTCAGTTAAAGAGAATTTTTCATTAAAGACTTCAGAGTCAGAGATTGATTTCTTCTTTTAAATGACAAATGTAAAATTAAAATTGAACATGACAATGTGTGTGGTATAAATCATTAGGTTGAAGAGAAAAAAAGAAAAGAAAATGTATTACGTATTGCCATTATTATTGGTTAATGCTTCATCATATTGTTTATTTTAATCCAATTCATCGTTATTTATAAAAAACGTGTTGTGTACACAGCTCCTAGGTTACCGTTTAGGTAAGACTATTTTTAATTATTATAGACATTATGCATGCTAGACTTTAATCTGTAAGTGTGCCTTAAATAAATGAATAATTGTAAGAACGGAGTGCAGGAGTACAGTTTTAAGGGAGGGGAGGGAGTATAGTACCCCCTGTCGTTCATTCCATTCTCATATGATACAGTTGAGTGAATCGTCTCAATCAATCAAATCAAGGGAAGATGGCGTATACGTTACACTCGTGTACGGGTGCTCCCTATTGTCTGCTCAGATCTTGATATCAGTTCATTATACCAGATATTGGAAGTCAACTGCTGCACAAAGGTCTCCCCAAGAAAGACAGAATTTTGCCCATAATTGCCGCGCTAGGCAAGCGTGTTGGCAATCGCAGATCGCAGCTTTCGCGACGGGGTTGCTGCTGCCCATCCCGCCCTGTACATTTGAGCTGCACTGTTCTGGATGGATATTCTGCCATGTGTCGGTTCTGCTGCCTTAGTCGCCTCTTACGACACCTGGTACAGAGGGAGGTACTATTCTACTCAGCCGGTACGTCACGGCTTAATATCAATTATATATTTTTTATTATATTCCCTTTTTATGCTTACTATTTTATTAAAGAAACCATGTTAAACGTTTAGTGGTAACACAGAGGTTTGGTAAACGCCGTCGCTGATGACGGTTCCGTTAATCCTACCGAGATGACACGGGGTTTTTATCACCATCAGTGTTTCATTCAAGGTTCTTATTTTACTTAGTTATAGGAACCATTCAGTGATGGCAGGTTTTCAGCACGAAGGGTGATTTGATGTGACTCTGCCTGCGTAATGAAATATTTAGTAGATTTGTTGTTTGTTGGATTTTTCAAAAGTGCCTGTGTGAAGAATTAATGAAAAAATATTTTGTTATTGAATTTAAGTTCCGAATAGAACCATACGGTTAGTTTAAATAACATTAATATGTTCAACACGCGATATGGTTCCTGTGGGAAAACAACTGTATCGTAAAGGAGCCAATTGTACTGTAGTATGAAACGTCATGGGCGAGGTAGATAAATTTACACATATCATACATTGATCTGACTCCTTGGTAAGTCGCTTCAAGCTCTTGTGATATAGACATCAGGAAACAGAGGAATTACAAATATAAAACTTAAATACATATTTTAACAGTACAGACATAAATATTTTCCTATAAATATTGGTCCTGAGTAAAGATCGAACCCACGACCCTTGGCACATAAGATAGGATCACTACCATCTGCGCCAACAGCATCAAGAAGGCCACCCAGCGAGAATCACATGCAGATGCTGACATTTCAAAATTATGTTATGTGTAATAAAACAAATTTACCATTTTATTAACTTTTATTTCTCTTCTATTAAAATGTACGATATATTAATATCTATATAATAATTGACAATATTTCATATTTTAAATTAGAGAGCTAATTTATTGACTTTATATTGTATATTCATATATAGATTTTCGCAGAACTAGCATTACTTTATTATTTTAGTTTAATTTCAATAGCCTCACGATCAATAATAGAACATAACACCAAAGTCTCAACAGATAAGGCTCTGACAATCCTCGGCACCAGTCATATATTTAATCAAAATGGAAAATAAACACAGCGCACGCAAGAAAACAAGCAATAGCTGGCTCATTCTGCGCGTATTTATAGAAACTTTCATACTATTAAATATACTGGCCGTTTGGTGCACAGCACTTTTGTACTGCGACATCCTTATATAAGCACTCTTAGTACAGACATAGTTGGACCACGGGACATCTCAGTAACTCATTAGTTTCTTTTACATTGTCATAAAAAACATCACCGTCTGCCATTATTGTTATGTTTTGTACGTCAATACACAGAACCAGAGAAAAGTTATTTTCGTCCAGGTTATTATATTGTCTATACTTAACTACATGTTTAGCAAAATACATTAAAAATAAACGGTTAAAATTGAGAAATCGATATAAAGAATTCACACAAAATTTTTCGAATTGATCTGACACCAAACTCTAAAAAAGTAACCTAAAGCACTTGTGTTACAGACATCAGACAACAAAAGAAATAAAAAATGACTTAAAAATTCTGACAAAATACCTATTGGACCCATTTTTAACATTAGGCCTGTGTCTGGACACAACATACACAAATAATCATCATATAAAGATTTGTTCTGAGTGAGGATCGATCCCACAACCCTTGGCGTACAAGATAGGATCCCTACCATATATACCATCGGGCCCGTCAAGTAATATTCACTGTATAATTTTCTAAATAAAAATATTTACTACTTAAAAATAAAATTATATAATTTTCTTATTTCAATTCAAGGCTATAAGTATTAGTCTATTATTTTTATCTTGGCCTCTTCATCTTCATTTTGTTCCGACTGCGACCTAAACCTCCCATAATTAAAGTAATCTTCGATCTCAAGTAAAGTTTTATCTTTTGTTTCTGGTAATATGAAATATAGGGCCAACAACGCAACGGACATAGCCCCACCGAAAACAGCAAAAGTGCCGTAAAAATAAAACCTGTCTAATAAATATGGAGTAATTTTTAAAGCTATCATTAGGAACAACGCTAATGTAACGCCAGAAACAGCAGATCCTGCACCTCTGTGCGCTAGAGGGAACACTTCCCCTAAGAAGGCGAAAGGGATTGGAGTGCATCCCAAATTCGCCAGTATAAAGTATACCACTAACATGGTGAAAGGAATCCACGTATTTTCTTTTGAAATAACGTTTCTTGATACTAAAAATAAATAGGAACAAATAGTGAATAGTACTAATAAGGATGCTAAACCTGTAGCAAAAAGGAGCGTCCGGCGTTTCATCATTTTAGTCAGAATGGAAGAGAAAGATGCGCTGGCTGTAGTGATTAAATCTATGCAAAGTGTATAATAAAACGACTGTCTCCGATTCCCACTGATTTCCTCTATTATTATGGATGCGTAAGCAGGAAAGGTATGTCTGCCACAAGCTTCAAGTAGTATAGCCCCGAAGAAAATTATAATTACTGGCATTAAGAAATCTTTCCTAGCTAATTTCTTGAAGAATTCTTGAATTTTATCATGCAATGACAGTGTTTGTTGCTTCAGTTTTTTCTGAGCTCTTATCATTTGGTCGTACTCCTCTCTCGACTTCGGGCTTCGGCCTCTGAGCCAGAAGAATGCCTTTTCGCTTTTATCAAACTGCTTCCTTGATGCTAGCCATGATGGACTCTCGGGCCAAGTGCAAATGTTTGCAATTGCCATTACGTAAGGGATCAGAGCGAAGATTGCCACTGTTCTCCAGTGGTAGTAATTGCTCAGTATGTGCATAACTGTGTTACCTAAGCATACAGCAGCAGTCTTTAAGTTCAGGAACATACCCCTGTGCCTGGGGCTGGTGAACTCTCCAATGATGATGGCTCCCAACGTGACCGTCGCTCCAGCTGTGATCCCGCAAAGTATCCTCCCGATCATGAGGTTCGTGACGTCTTGTGCGAAGTACATTAACACCCAGCCGCTAATAGCGGGGAATATAACGAGGGCGAATGAGAGCTTTCTTCCATACCACTCCATCATGAATGATGAAATAAAAAAACCCACCATACTCGACAGGCCTACAGAGGACGCTGTGAAACAGAATTATATCGACTTTGATATAGCGTTGGACATATATTCAATAAATATTTTTGGAATATAACATTTGTTTGTGTAATTAAAGTTCATGATTTTAGAACATACGTTTTACAGTTATTTAGTTAGATGAAAAGTATGTACATATCTTAAATAAGTTGTAACTTTTATAAGTGTGCCCTAGGGATCTATGTTTGGACACAAGTTTAATTATCTTTGTTCGTTATTTCTCATTAGTATCACTTATCGCTTACCTAACCAAGATGCGGTAGATAAATCGACCTGAATAGGAGAGTCAGGATTCCGTAGAGCTGGCAGGAGGCAAGAAGGATAGCTGAACATCATGCCTTGGCCCAACATGTTCAGTAAGACACCAGTCACCGTCCATGTCTAAAAGTAAAAAACTAATAATTTGCCAACGCACCCTTTATATTGGGATGTTATGTAAAATATAAAAGTTTAATAAAATTGTTAGTAAAAAATAATCTAATGTCAAAAAGAAATTATTTAACGTTAATAAGACCTTAGTAAAAAAACACAGATGTTTTTACAACCATATTGGCAACAACTATGGAAAAACAATAAATATTTTTTCATATTCTTTGAATACTTTATTTAATTGCCACCTCAAGTTCAGGAAAAGATCTATTAATACTAAGAGGAAGACCTCATACAAAGGTTCATTTGCTTTAGTACCTCAATCTTACCTATCTACCGTCAAGCAGCAGTGTACTCATTGCTGTGTTGCAGTTTGAAGGGAATTATTTTTTTAAAAATACAAGGTTGCCAACGTGTTAGTAACATCTTTGTTATGGTACGAGCATGAAGACTACGGTAACGCTCACTATCAAGCGGACGGTTTGATTGTTTGTCGACGTAGACATTCAAAAAGAAGGTTCATCTACTTTTGCATCTATTTAGTGCCCTTGGGAAGTTGATGTGAAAAGTGGAGCTATCAGCGGATTGCAAATAGGTAGCTTCATTTGAATTTTACTATTGTTCTTGTATTTATTCCTGTAAACATTTTCCTATGTCGTGACTTATTGGTGTTTATTTATTAATGAATAATTACTTCACGTCATGTTCGTGACTGGTTTAAAGCGATCAATCAATGGAGGTTGTTTTCGTTTTGAATGATGGATAAGTTTATTCCTTTACTAAAACTAACACTGGACACTTACTTAAGCTCTTAAGTTCGTAAATTTGATCCCCGCTCAAGAGTTCTGAAGTGACTTAAGGCGTAAGCGTACTCATGTGAGATTTGTGAATAATAATATAAAGAAACCAAAAATAGTAGATGCATCATTATTATGATTAGTATCAAAATTACTGTAATGTTGTATTTTAAATGCTTTGTAAATTAATTGAATTGTAAATGTATTTTTTTACTGTATTCTTTATTATTTACGTCTTGTTTGATAAAAATATAATTAAAGAAATAAATAAACTAAATAAAACATGTCGTGTACACATATCCTAGGTTATAGTCTAGTTAATATTATATTTAATTATTGAATTTTAGTATGTATAACAGTTATCAGTTAGTGTCCATATATTACATAAATAAATAAATATATTGCTGACGGAATTAGCTGTTTTACATATACGTTTTTCTTACCTAAGATTACATAATACAATAAAAATAATGTTTGTGCCTCTAACGCTTCTAGAGCGCAATAGATCCATTCACTTTTAAAAGTTGACAATATAATTAATCTAGATCGTGAGAAAAATCATGGGCATTGAGAAAGTCATCGGTTTCACTGATTGATACTTTTATTGTTTCTTATTTATTAACATTATTCCGAAGGTTCTGCAAATAATAATAAAGAGAAGGCTCCTTAAGTACTTGCATTAGTCGAATCACATATATCACAAACTAACACAGAACAAACACAATTATTAATCATAAAAGTGTTTGTCCTGGGATGAGGTTTGCAGATGATAGGATCACCACCATCTGTGCCATCTGATATCAAATCGTTTTCTTTATTCAATTGTGGTTACTCGAATACTTTTGTACGAGTATTATTTATAGAATTTATGAAATATATTATAAATAAAAATATATTAATTTGAAATTTGTTAAATCGATTTGGCTTGGCTTTTGCGAGTATCATTTTTAAATTTGTTTATAAAAATAGTCTAATTTATTTTTTTATTTTATCATCATACTATACCTACATTTATGTTATTTTTCGATTATATTTTGATATTTATTTGTTTCGTTTTTTATTATTTTTGTACAAAATAATGTTAAAACGATGACAGTCAATTGTGTTTTATCTAATATCATTTTATCAACGCACAGTCTATTTATTATTAGCAAAGGCGTGCATTTTATAACGTAGGGGAGGTCCAAGAAAGGATTTTTGAAAATTCAACTCTCTCCTCTAAGGGGGTATAACGGGGGTGCAAAGTTGCTATGAAAGTTATATACTTTAACGCGGGTAAAACCGCGAGGCACAGCTACTTAATAAAAAAAAATGCTTTGCAATGAATTATCCGTTAAATTCGTTTCGCCGAAACAACGAAACATATAGTTGAGTGTCGAACGTGCCTTCATATACATTTATTATAAACTGTAACTTTTATTCAATATATTGCCGACACAGTTATTAATTTTTTTGAACTCTACTCCGAATAATATTCTGCGGGAAAAATTATATACAATTTCATTATCAGCACCTAGGTACACATTTAGGAAGCATTCAAAATATGTAAATAATTTACACAGCTAAATATAACGCTTTTTTATTAAATATGAGTTTTCATATAAACATCATGCATAATAACTGTACTGAACAATGCTGAATTTTTGATTAATGACAATATTTCTTAGAAAATTTTGAAGTCGTCTCAGGCATCAGGCGGGACTCAAACTTTCCCTTGCCGGGGAACTTTAGCAGATACGTCCAATTTTTTTTTGTCGTCGTCAACAATTTACGTCATATCACTGGTTATTTAACACTAAATACTAAACACTGTGATACTAACATTAGGTGACCTAGATATACTGCGAGCTATTTATATTATCTCTCCCAGGTGACGAAATACCGTGAGGTTTTGGCGGAGTAAAATAGTACCTCCCACTGCACCAGGTGTCGTAGGAGGCGACTAAGGTCCGGAACCTACAGGATATCCATCCGAAATAGTGTAGCTCAAATGCACAGGGCGGGGATGGCAGCAACATCCCCGTCGCGATAGCTATGCTCTGCGATTGCCAACACGCTTGTCCAGCGCGGCAATTATGGGCCAAAAACCGCTTTTTTTGGAAAGGCCTATGTCCAACAGTGGACATTTAATAGTTGGCATGATAATAATGACGATGAGATGACGAACGATATATTGTTGACAAGTTCACTACTCATTCTGAACAACGTATTTAATTAAATTCTATTTATTTATTTGTAAACATAGTTGTTATGAAAAATATTATTATTATTAATATATATTCCAGAAAGCGCGTGATATTTAGGTACGCAATACTCGGAATCTATTTACTACATGATGAAACTTAAATTATGCAATACACCACGAGCTGCCTCACCAAGTGTGTATACATTTTCAACAAAATTTCAGAAGATCTTTGGGAATTGTTTGATTGCGGACATAAAATTTATTTTTGATCTTGACGAATGTACTCTTTCTTCGTCTTCTTTATTATGAATGACTGGCTGGTGTTCCTTATCTAGAGCAATTTCGAATCTATTACGTTTATATCTTATTTTTTCATCATCATCATTTGTTTGTACCTACTTAATTGTGCTGTTTCTTTATATAACATAATCAGCAAACAAGCACACGGTCCACTTATGGTACACATCACCGCAGCCTACAGACGCTCGTGATATCACAAAGATATCACTAGCGTCTCGCCAACCTTGTGAGCTGGTGATACCGTGTCACATTAGCCCAGTAATTTCACTGCCTCCTTTAGACCGGAACACAACAATGAAAACACTATTTGGCGAAAGCGTTAGGTTATTGTTATTTTTGAGAATTGGTTAAATTGACTAATGAAAATTCTTTATAATGTATTATCAATTTGCATACTTGAATATTAAGCAAACCATGATGTACTGTTGTTGAAATATTTAAATTTTTAATTACTGTCTTTATAGTAAATAACTTATATTGTAATTTGAATTTAAATTAACATATCTGTATCGATGTTCACTACTTCGAGTTTGTAATATCAAACCACTTGAGGATATTTTATTTGATATAATGGAACACGTCGCTTACATATGCATTCAGTTCTCGTAACTAAAAAATATTTATTTCAGTTCACAGGTCTAAAAATGCATAGTTTATTGTTCTGTTAAAAACACACACATCACTGTTAACACAGCTAATTTCACTGGTATCCAATTTTTAACACTACATAATATCAACACTGAATTCAATAGAATTTTCTAAACTTTATAATATTAAATCGTTTTCTTTTCTCATGTCGCTTACCTTTCTCCGCGGTCACAATTTTCCAAGTTTTTATTTTAATACAGACTGTTTCAACTTGTCGTTGTGTTCGCATAATTTTAATGAATGATCTATTTATATATTCAACAATACCTGTTTCACTATAGGAGCAACCATGTTGCGTGAACGCTGCCCGTCGCTGTCCGGCGGACTTCTATCTAAGTATTCAATAGTTGTATCTCATTATCTATTCTAAACCGAGGGCGTTTCTTTTATTCTTCAATGAGATCAATTCGGAAATGCTTTTTCAATAAACAGCAGTTTTCACAAACAGGAAATTTTAAGGCAATTAAATTTATGAAGTTAAAGAAAAAAGTGCTGAAGTTAGAATCGGAGGCTCGGGCCGAAGGTTCTGTATTTGATACGTATTTAAAACGCTACCGCAATGTAGCTGAAAAATGTAAATAAACCACATTAAAAATGTTTCATTGTGTGCGGTGTATCGGACTTTGAAACGTATTCAGGTATTACAACACGTTTGTGTTCGGCATTCCCGGAATAGTATCTCCCCCTGTACCATGTATCGTAAGGGGTATGTCGACTGAGGTACCAAAACAGGTACAGGGCGGGCGTGGGCAGCAAAATCCTCGTCGTGAAAGCTGCGCTCTGCGATTACCAACACGCTTGCCCCGCGCGAGTATGTAGGCTTTTAGCCCATTATTGCAATGGGCAAAAAACCTACATTCTTGGAGAGGCCTATATCCAGCAGTATTTCCGCCTATGCCCTATGGGTTTTCAACGGCTGGTCAATGATCATGATGATTTCATTGTAAATTAAATGTTATTTCGTATGATAATAAAGATCTTTAAACATAATAAAAAAAGTTACATAATGATAATCATGGTTTGTTCATGCATGCAGGATCATATAATTATTTAAATAGACGTAGGTAATAAAATAAAATCAGTTATTATCATCATTTGAGAATGTTAATAATTAATATTTCTATTTACCCGATATCCCTAATTGAGGTTTATCAAAATTGGACAATCAATACAAGTGTTTCTTGTTTTGTTTCACCAAACGGGAAAAACATTTGTCGGTATTAATTGACTCAAAAAATTGTTTGTTTAACCTTTCCGAGAGACTAGCTTGGACCCGTGGCTTCACTTTCATTATTTTATTAGGATTTTCTTGAATAAAATTAAAGTTATAGATAAAAAATGTAATTTACACCACATGTCATACATTGACCTGATTTCTCGATAAGTAGCTTAAAACGCTTGTGTTACGGACATCAGACAACAGATGAATCACAAATAATACTTAAATACATGTATTTAACACCCAGACACAGATCAGGCACAAATATTATCATATAAATATTTATCTTGGGTGGAGATCGACCCTACCTTTGGGGCACGCAAGTATGTATAGGCGCAGCGAGTGTACTGCCATCTCTTTTTTATTTCTAATAATAAGTTTAATGCACAAATTATAAGCGTAGAGCGACATCTAGTTTAGCGAGTTGGTAACTAAAATATTTTATTATTTTACGAACTTTTTATTATAACTGAAAACAAATGAGACTTGATACTTTTTAGTTTATAATCTAAAAATCGCCAGGCGCCAACATATACAGACTGTATCCCTACTCGACCTTTTATTTTTGGATGAACCTATTGCTGGCCTACTCAGACGTCAATTCCAGTGCCACCGAAAAAAGAAGGCGGGGCCTCTCATAGATGAGAGGTCCGATGCCCGTATTTATCCAGCGTACCCCGCGGCCGCGACCGCGCGTTTTGCTACAGTCGCGCCCGCAAGGCTCGCGGGATCTGAGCAATATCGACGGCGATCGCCCGATGGCGCCTCTAAAGGCTCGACTTGGGCTCGGGCGGCCATCGTTGGGGGTGAATTTAAGTTTGAAATTGAGCAAAAGAGCAACATTTTTTTTGTGTCCAGGTCAATGTCGTTTTTTATAACTACATTAAGACACATCCAGGGCTTGTAGTCTATCTAATGTTGTCTTACATATAGAATACGGCTTTCTGCATTTTGTAATCGAAAATTAGTGCATTATTACTGTTAAAATAAATGGCTAATAACATAATTAATTAATAATAATAATAAATTCTTATAACATGTCATACATTGACCTGACTGCGTGGTAAGTCATTTAAAACACTTGTGTTACAGACGCCAGGCAACAGAGTAATTACAAATATACAAGGGTCCTATCTTGTGCGCCAGGGGTCGTGAGTTCGATTCCCACCCAGAGAAAATATTCATATGTTGATATTTGTGTTTGTTCTGTGTCTGGATGTTAAATATATGTATTTAAGTAGTATATTTGTGATTCTTCTGTTGTATGGCGTCCGTAACACAAGTGCTTTAAGCGACTTACCGTTAAGTCTGGTCAACGTACGATATGTTGTCGGAATTAAAAAAAACTTAGATACCTATAAATAATACCCAGAGACAGTACAATACCCAACAATATAATATTATCACACAATATAATTTATCGTATAAATATTTGTTCTGGGTGGAGATCGAACCCACGACCTTTGGCGAAGAAGACAGCTTGATTATTACTGACTATTTGGAATAAAAATACTGCATTTCATGCGAATTCATTTATAATATGTCAAGGTTTTACGTCATCACACCAGCCGTTGAAAGTCCACTGCTGGACATAAGCCTCCCCAAAAAAGGGGGACGTTGCCCATAATTGTCACCTTGGGCAAGCGTGTTGGCAATCGCAGAGTGCAGCCTTCGCGACGGTGATGGGCAGCGGCATCCTATGCAAAACATTGCGTGCTTTTGAGATGCAATGTTTTGCATAGACATACCGCCATCTGTCGGTTCTGGTACCTTAGTGGCCTCTTACAATTCCTCGTCCAGAGGAAGGTACTATTCTTATCTGCGGGTACCCCACGGCAAAGGTTTTACGTAAATTTGTTAAAATATATCTATATTTGTTGGTAGTTTCAGTTGTCTAGAAACTTTTATCGAGAATTCTGCCTAATTCCTTTGAAATATATCCTGCAATATGACCGAGTAGCAGCACCCACATTAACTAAATATCAATCCTTATATCCTATAGTGCCGTGTGGTACCGGCAGAATAGAATAGTACCTCCCACCGAACCAGGTGTCGTATGAGGCGACTAAGGTACCAGAACCGACAGATGGCGGTATATCCATCCGTAACAGTGCAGCTCAAATACACAGGGCGGGGGTGGGCAGCAGCATCCCTGTCGCGATAGCTGCGCTCTGCGATTGCCAACACACTTGCCCAGCTCGGCAATGGACAAAAAACCTACTTTCTTGATTTTTTTATCAAGTTTTTATTATCTTGATTTGTTAATGTCCAGTAGTGGACTTTCAATGGCTGGTATGATGATGATAATGAATCCCAATATAATTTTGATATGTCAGTCAGTCAGCCAGCTTCCCCTTTAAAATACATAGATATATCATTTTATTGAAACAACTTTCAAAATCAGTTTCAAATCTTTTTTACAAACGTTGCACCGACCTTTTAGCCTCTTAAGTGATGATTTCGAAAGAACATTTTACACGTGTGTATATAATAGTCTAGCCAAAAGTTTGCCTGAACTTGCTATTAATTTTGATACTCTTCCCGGGTTTTTGTCATTGATAAAATCTTCTGATGGCGTACCGTAAGATTGTTGATTCTTGACTTTCAATGTTTGTATATTTCGTTATTTATTTTACATCCTTACTAAGTGATTATTACCTTTTTTTTTTAAATATTAATAATTATGCATGATGTGATTCCCTGTAATTGTAAGAACAGTTAGTTGATGTCTTTTGAAAACATAATTATTGTTCATAATTTACTGTTACTTATGTTGGTAATCCAATATTAAATAAATAAATAAATAACTTGTAATAAAGAACCATCGTACTGAATTTCATGTGAATAACTTCAATAAAAGCAAAGTTTCATATTTGCAATCCCGTTTTACCCCTTAGGGGGTGAATCTTCAAAAGTCCTTTTTTATCGCTCTTCTTATTTTATAGATGAAAACCCTGTGCAAAAATTCAAGTTTCTAACCTTTATAGTTAAGCACTGCGTTGAGAAGTAAGTCAGTCAGGCAATCAGCTTCTCCTTTTATATATTATATAGCATATATATTATATTTATATTATATACTAGCTGTGCCTGCGACTTCGTTCACGTGGAATGGTGTAGCGTGTGGAAAAATGCTATTGCGGACGCTTTTTATCATACATAGGGGTAAAATCCCTCTTACATTCATTTTGCGTTACTTCAACCGTTCACGCAGCGCACGCAACAAGAGATATAATAGTTATCTACCAGTGGAAGTCCCATTAAAATTGGTCCATCTGTTTCCAAAATCACCTCAAGCAAACAGACAGACAAAAATAAAAAAATAATGTTATTTTGTTATATGTACCGAGTTCATCCATATGCATTTAGTAATAAGCAGTAAATTTTTAATTACAAACAGACACTGTAATTTTTTTAATGGGTATTGAGTATTCATAATTCGGTTGGACCCGATGAAGCATTCTGTAGTGTCCCTACATTATGCACCAAAGGTCATGAGTTAGATTCCCACTCGGGATACATATTTTTTTAATTATTTTTGTTTAAACATGTTTAAGCCGTTGGGTTCCAATTAAGTAGTATCTTCTTCTGTACCAGTTGTCATAAGAGGCGACTGGCGAGAGTACCAAAACTGTCAGATGGGAAAATACGTGAATCTTTTGACGCATAATGGTAGAGTCATAAATATAAAACATTAGAATGGCCTTATCGCTATATAGAGTGTGGGAAAGTATTTTAGTTGGGATCATAAACGAAGGACTTAATCGGTCTAATAGGATTATCCAATTTTAGCATTCCTTTAAAACATGAACAGATCAATGAGTGATTTCGTTTTTCTTTATATTTGAAAAATCGATTCTATCTGGAATTTCCTAGAAATTTTGGTAATCAACAAGAGTTGTACCATTTCACGGGTTTAACGAGTTCGATGGCGTAGATGGAAGTGATCCTATCTTGTGCGTCAGGGGTCGTGGGTTCGATTCCCACCCAGAGCAAATATATTTTTGATAATATTTGTGTTTGTTCTGTGTCTGGGTGTTAAATATATGTAACACGGAGTAAGGTTAATGTATGAAATGATGTGGGAATATATTATATAAACCGTCGCCTTAAATCATACTATCAATAAAAATAACTGAAACAAAATGCGTTCCGTAGTTTGAAAGATCTAGACAGACAGAGTTTTATACGTGAGATACCGGCAGAGTAGAATAGGTGTCGTAAAAGACTAAGGTGCCAAAACCGACAGATGGCGGTATATCCTATCCAACGGGGATGAACAGCAGAATCGTCGCGAAAGCTGCGCTCTGCGATTGCCAACACGCTTGCCCAGCGCGGCAATTATGGGCAAAACATCTTTCTTGGATAGGCAATGTCCGGCAGTGGACTTTCAATGGCTGGTGTGATGATGTTGATGAATATTAAAACTTGACGCACCTTAAGTGAATGTGGAGAAAAAGTGCACGAAGCCTCTATATGCACTAGAAATAGGTACATATGTAAATTTATTAACGTATATGTAATAGATGTTCTATTACATATACTAGTTTAGGAATGACACGTTGACAAACTTAAATGAAGTAATAATTTAATGATCAACATTATACCAGCCATTAAAAATCTACTGCTGGACACAGGCCTCCCCAAGAAAAGGGCAATTTTGCTGCGCTCAACATGCGTTTTGTCAACCGCAGAGCGCAGCCTTCGCGACATGGATGCTGCTGCCCAAACCCACTCTATGCATTTGGATATACCACCATCTGTCGGTTCTGGTACAACACTGAAAATTTCGGAAGTTAAGTTATTTAAGACGAAATTTAACACATTTTTTTGCGATTTCATTGCAAACGCTGGCTGAACCCGACGCGATAAATACAAATAATGTATTACAGTATTGTACACAATAAAAAGCTCTACATTAAAGGCCGTTATGGCATATGTCTCTTGCCTCTCTTGAGGTAACCCACAAAAATCATTTTTTTTATTACACACGTGCAAAGTCGGGGCGGTTTGCTCTCTAGTTTTACAGAGGAAAATTGTAATGTTGATTTTGAATAAATATTATGGTTATTTATTATAATCTTACAGAGAGAGAGCTACAAACAAAACAATCTTCAAGCCGAAACATGTTTTGATTGTAACTCGCTTTAAGATGTTCCTGTTGTCAGGGCGGGGTTGGGCAGAATCATACTCGTCACGAACGCCTCGTCTAGAGCTTTAATTTATCTTAAGTTACAAGGTTTGTGTTATGTTTCTATAAAAAAATTTCAAGTTTGTCTTGGCACCTATTTAAATATGAATTTTCCTATCGGAAAATCGACAACCATGCATTTGAACTTGGCCACCTTTTTCACATACATGTTTTGCATGGGATATATATATACTGCCTGATATTCGTAATACAAGTGCTAACCGTCGAGCGACTCACACTTAGCCTTGAGACAGCTAAACAGCAAGAAATGAAGCTGTGACAATTAAGAATATGAAATAAATTCATAAAAGTTGACTAAAAATTATGAAAACTGATATTATCTTTTGGAACTGCACCAAAAATGTAGGATAAAAAGTGGTTCTCTGTAAAAACAAGCATCAATAGAAAACTTGAATTTAGAACGTACTGTTATAAACAACTCGGCATTTTTGAAACCGGCCAGTAACATGTACAAATGATTGAAATCATTTTGGTACCGTATTTTTTAAAGAATAATTAAAATCAAAACCGCCCCTTTTTTTTTTGCAAATGAGTGTATATACAAAGTCGTTACATGACAATCAAATATTAATTGCGAAGGGCGTTTTGTTGATAATGATAAAATCTTAGATTAATTAAAGAAGTGTGTTAAGGTTCGCTCGTATAGATTAACACGGGGACAGGAAAATATAATTTTCCCTTGAAAATAAATAAATATATTGATTTATATGCACAGGGATGTGATTCATATTTTAAAATCAGCTTTAATTCGTTCTGCAGACCTAATATATGACATGGTGGATCTTTAATTATATATTATACAGATGAGGTAGAGTAAACGAGGGTCTACTCTACCTACAGAGAGGTCTGTAGAACAAACGAGGGAGTAGGAGTGGAGTTTTATTGTTATATGCATCCGCAGACCACCCTGGAGTCATTTTGATCTTTTTGAAATGGAGAATATTTTGTTCAAACTATCCCAAAGTAGAAAACAATCAGTTGTGTGTGTTTTATTAAAATTTTAAATAACTGTCGTACAGGTGTACAGTTAATCTTAATATAAATAAATCACGTGTCACGTTGTTTGTCCGCGATGGACTCCTATACTACGTCATCATCGTTACAGCTATTGGAAGTTCAAAGCTGGACATAGGTATCCCCAAGAAAGGGGGAAGGGAAGGGTACAGGGAAGGTTACAGGGCAGAGTACAGGGCAGGGCACAGGGCAGGGTACAGGGTTGAGTGCAGGGAAGGGTACAGGGCCGGGTACAGGGCAGGGTTCTAGGCAGGGTACAGGGAAGGGTACAGGGAAGGGTATAGGGCAGGGTACAGGGCAGGGTACAGGGCAGGGTATATGGTAGGGTACAGGTCAGGGTACATGGTAGGGTACAGGGCATTTGAGCTGCTCTGTTTCGGATGGATATACCGCCATCTGTCAGTTCTGGTACCTTAGTCGCCTCACCTAATAAAGAGGGAGATACTAATCTACTCTGCCGGTACCTCACGGCCGCTAAACTACTTAACCGGTTTTAATTTTAATTTGCACACCGTGTGCAGTTTGATCCAACTTGAAAGATAGGATAGCTTACATGTTAATTTATAGCCGCAATATTATTTTATTGCAAATTACTTGTCTGTTATTTGACATTCACAATTTTCTTTTGTATTATATTATTTTATTAGATATTATATTCCTTTACTACTTTTCAGGCATAGTACCTATTCATAAAATAGTGTTAAGTTTGTACCAAAATGTAACCTGCAGCGCCACCTATGATTGACCATTGTCCAAATTCATTACTTTTGAATAAATCAGTTAGGTATTGTCAAGTCATTCTGCGTTTAATTTGGAGGTTATTTAATCTTGATGAAAAAATAGCGCATTATATCGTCAAATCTTAATAAGTTAACTTGAATTATTTAATCAATTAATGAAATTTAGGACTAAGAAATTGTACAAAAAAAATACTTTTGTGCCTGTAACTGGAAAGTCTGAAAATAATGATTAGGTTATTACAAATCTGCCTTTATAATATAATAGTCACTAGAGGCAGACCTCATGCAAAGGTACCTCGAGAGAGGTAACAAAGCAGCATTGGTCAATTATTCTCACCAATTTTACCGCCAAACAGCAGTGTTAGCATCGCTGTACGAGTATTCTGGTTCGAAGAATGAGGGCGGCAGTAAAATTACTGGGCAATGTGCCCCAATATCTTTTATCTATCGCTAGTAATATTACAAGTGTCTAATAATAATAATAAATTCCCACAACATCTCATACATTGTCCTGACTCCGTGGTAAGTCGCTTAAAGCACTTGTGTTACGAATGCCAGACAACAGAGGAATCACAAATATACTACTTAAATATATATATTTTACACCCATACACAGAGCAAACACAAATATCATCATATAAATATTTGCTCTGGGTGGGAATCGAACCCACGACCCCTGGTGCACAAGACAGGATCACTACCATCTGCGCCATCGGGCCCGTCAAAGACTAATGTGACGCTAATTATTACGCGAACTTGCTGACCTCGCCTAATAAAATAAAAGCAGGCGAAGACATACGTGGTTGCTTGTATTACCATTTGTACAGAACACTCGCCACGCGTGCTCGACTTTTTTTATTCAAATTTGTACAAAAAAAAAATAAGTGTTTCAACAGATTATTTACGCAATTAAATGAACACAGCGATAATATTGTACCAATTGACAAATTACCCACAGCAACAATGGACGGCAATTAACATCGGGTCGTCCAAAAGGGGTGCGGTGCAGTGGCATAATCGTAATCAGCCAATTATCCATTGTAATATCATTATTAATTGTTTCCAACAAGTTTACGAAGATTAGTATCGCGTGATAGCAATGAGGATGGGTGTTAAGGTGCCCACCGAGACGATATATAATGTCATCTTATCATTGATAGTGATAACTGTTCTAGCTTTATATATTTATTTTATTTATTATTTTTTTATTTATTTAACTTTATTGCACAAAATGTTACAAAGTGTACAAATGGCGGACTTAATGCCAGGTGGCATAATCTCCCAGTCAACCATTACCTACACATAACAGAAATATATATATAGTGGCGCAGACAATATATATACAAAATAGATAAACGTGGCATACATATTTGTATAAATAAACGCAATAAACACATATGATATATATATATATACATATATCATACGCGAAATTCCCGTTTATAATCATATATTTTACTCTTACTTAGGGACTCCAGGTTATGACATGGGTTGATAAACCAAAATAAAAAAATGTAACATGTAATAAAATTATTTCTTTAATTTCCACTACACCAAATTTTTACTACACAGCTCTAAGCACCAATTTTATAATTTTAATGTTTTACAAATATTTTTTATTAACCTAGATTATTCAAACTTCAGCCATGAGGTACCGACAGAGTAGAATAGTAGCTCCCGCTTTCTTAGTATGATGCGGCTAAGGTACCAGAACTGACAGGTGAATCCATCTTCAACAGTGTAGCTCAAATATATATAATAAATATATATTTTTATTTTAGTGGTACAGGTCACCACACAAGTATAGGTACAGTAAGCGTGATCCAGACCCTCGTAATATCACTAGGATATCATTCACGCGTTGTCAACCTTGCAACACCCAGTAATTTTACTGACTCTCTCAGCCTTCAAACCGGAATACAGCAATGCAAACACTGTTTTTGGCGGTAGAAATGGGTGCAAGTGAGATACCAATGAAAATTAACTTAGCATGAGGTCTACTACATGTACATAACTAAATATTTGTATATATATCTGCCAACGAAATTCCCGATAAACCAACATTTTTGCCTTAAATTAAAACCTAAAATTGATATTAATTTATATTGATTACGTTTGTATATACTATTGTGATAATGTCTTCATTTTATATTATAAAAATACACTCAAATTCCTTTCAATTGCTATTTCTCTGTCAGTCCCATCTGCATCTCAAACACAACATGACGATAAGAAGATTTGCAGATGAAACTCGTCAGGCGTTTGAGGCACAGACAACACTTATCATTATATTTTGAATAATTATAACAAAATTTTAGCCTATATGTTACTCTGATATTTAAGCTATATTATTATAATCATTACAGCCATTGGAAGCCTACTGCTGGACATAGGCTACCCCAGGAAAGGGGGAAATTTTCCCATAAATGCTGGGCAAGCGTATTGGCAATCGCAATTGGCAATCTCTAAACCCACCTCTCATCCGTGCCACATGCATTTGAGATACACTGTTGCGGATGCATTTATCTGTCTATTCTGGTACTTTAGCCGCATCTTACGACACGTGGTACAGAGGGAGGTACTATTCTTCTCTGTCGGTACCTAACGGCTGAAGTTTGAATTAACTAGGTTAATAAGAAATATTTGTAAAGCCGTTAGAATCGCCTTAATTGTCAGATGTTGGTTCCTTCGTGATAAAATGTTTAGACTGGTACAGTTTACATTTACTGTGACCTTAATGCCATATTTGCAGGTTGTTTTTCTTTATTGTTAGTAAATTAACTGATTTTATTAATTAAACGAGACTGAAAATAATTACTTATTATACGATAATGGAACAATTGATCTAAACTATCGTTAAAGGTGTAAGATTTGTATGTAACGAATTAATTCAAAAACTACTGATTTAATTTCAAAACTACTTTAACAATTTGAAATATACATATTTGCGAAGTAACAAAGGCTATATTATATTTTAAATAATCATAAAGATCAATACCTGAAACGGAATTACGTGAGCAAGATTTAAAAAATAAACTCAGAAAAATCTCTTTCAGAAAATTGTAAAATTTTCAGTTGGTCGAAAATTATAGACCGATATTTCTCTTGCTAAACTAAACTCTAAAACTACTAAATTAATTACAGAAATTCTTTCACTAATGAAAAATAACATTATTAACAAATAACATGAGCTATATTATATTTCCATATTATCAACATCATCATATCAGCCATCAGAGTCCACTGTAGGACATAGACCTCCCCAAGAAAGGGGGGAATTACGCCCATAATTGCCACATTGCCCAAACGTGTTGGCAATCGCAGAGCATAACTTTTGCAATGAAGATGCTGCTGCCCATATCCTCTCTAAACATTTGAGCTACACTGTTTCAGATGGATATACCGCCATCTGTCGGTTCTAGTACCTTAGTCGCCTCTTACGACAACTCGTGCAATGAGAGATACTATAATATTCTGCCAGTACCTCACGGCACATTTACACTATTACTGGTCCATTTTGAATACAAAAAATAGCTTTATGCACTTCATCACCACATGACATTAAATGTGTGACATTTCTCGTTAATACATTCACAAAAACTTTCTTAACAAAAAATGTGTATCACATTTTTCCTATGAATTATTATATATATTTATAATATAAGCTTATCAACTAACATGGAGGTCGAATTCGAACGTAATTTCTAATTGTATATAATTAATGCAGAGGTTTGTGGGTTAAAATAGGCTCTAAAACTTCTACCAGTCCTTGATTATGCCGATGCCTGACCTTACAGAGGATCAACTTGAGAAGCTTGAGCGTCTTCAAAACTTCTGTATAAGATTTATTTTCAGTTTACGTAAGTTTGATCATGTGTCCAACTTTCGTACCAAGCTCAAACCTACCTATTCGACTTCGCAGGAACGCTCATGTCGTCTCTTTGCTATACAAGCTATGGTTCTGTCCTTTCCCTCCTACTTATTTTAAAAGTCGCTTTGTGTTCCTCGGGGACAGCCATGAATAATCCCTAAGATTGTCAGAGAACTTAGCACTCAAAATGCCTCCGCATTCCACAAGCTTCTATAGCAAATCCTTGACAGTTCAAGCCGTTCGTTTGTGGAATGCCCCTTGAAGTGAGATCTACTTGTTCTCTTTTTATTTTTAAGAAAGTGGTGAAGGAGTATTATCTGTCACTTTGATTTTGCTTTTTGATTCTGTCACTTTCCTTGTCGCAAGCGCGGCTAGGTATGCTGCAGTCCATCCGCGGCTTATAGCATCGCTACGCTATCTCTGTTAGATATACCGCCATCTGTCGCCTCGTACACCGCGTATAAGAGGAAGTACTATTTTTTAGTATTACTGTTTTACCCGTTGAGTTTGTGTCGTAATATATAGAAAAATGTATATGCATTTATTTTCTTTAAACGTCGCTTTAAAGTTAAGTAAATACATTTGCTTTTCAAATTAAATTGACCGAAATGACATATATAATCCCTAGTGACTTTGGGGGTTATAATAACCTTCCTCGATAAATGGAGTATCCATCACTGAAATATTTTTTCAAATCAGACCAGCGGTTCTGGAGATTATCGCGTTTAAACAAACAAACAGATATACTCTTAAGCTCTATAATATTAGTTTTATATTAAACAAGTAAGCGAGTATAACGTTAACAGTAACAGTAGTGATAATTTCAAATACGATCCACAAATTAATGATTTATCTCATTAAAGACCGAATGATTACCTATATACATAAACAATAGAAGAACGGAATATTAATTGCGAATGTTATTAAATTAAACAAAATTGTCTGTATATCATCATCATTATCATCACCATATCAGCTGGAAATCCACTGCTGGTCATAAGCCACCCCGAGAAAGAGGAAATATCGCCCATAAATGCCGCATTAGGCAAGCGTGTTGGCAATCACAGCACGTGTTAGCATTCCCGCCCTATGGATATACCGCCAACTGTCGTTTCCGATGCATGTATATGTTTTAATTGAATATATTTATCATATCTTATACATACATACATACATACATACTTATAAATACTTAATGCTTTGTTTAGTTGTGTGTGTGTTAGGTTATTCTACGTATTTAGATGTTATATCGTTTACTAGACCGATTTCAAAAAATCTTTTACCATCACCGAGTAAGTTATTTACCGAGTAACGTTGACTATGTTATATTTTAGAATAAATATAAAAGATCGCTGCTTAAAATGGAACTATGTAAACATTTATATATTCGTACGTTTGAAACAACATAACTTAAAAAAAAACTCTTTCAGGAATACAAAAGTAACATTAGCAAGTTGTTTCCGGTAACCCATTACTTGTTCGAAATTTGCTTGGCATAACTTCAGTTGGTCGAAAATGTTGACTGACACATCTCTTGCTATATGTATCATTTAATATATTTTTAGTCCATCGAAATATCTCTTGACATGAGTATTAATGTTGGCCGAAATTCCTTTTGACCTTTTTCATTTACCAGATGGCTTATTTCTCATACGTTTAAAATGCTATAATATCCGTTTTCCTACTGAAAAATTGCGGTAACCCTGACTCACTGTGGACCTCGCCGTGGTACTTGTCTGCCTAATACAAGAGTGTCATTATAAAACCTGAGGTGCAGAGGGTGTGCATACATACAGCGTTGGAGAAGAGGAACTCCAAATACTTGCTTGCATACAATAAATGTTATTTCGGTCAAACAAACGTTCGGCAAGAAGTTTTTTGACCGAATGTAATAATACTATTACTACTATACTTAATAACTCAAGGTAATAATAATTTTAATGGTCAACTGATACCGTCGCAAACGCTATTAAGATGAAATGAAGAGAAATTACTCGTAAATTGGGGGTAAAATAAAGTTCGGTAAAAAAAAAACAACATAAGATTGGTGACCAGAGCCATACACTGGAATCCACTTATAATGATATTGTAGTGAAGTAACAAATTTGCCACATTAAGCGGAGGTCATACAAAGCAAAGACTTAAAACATATGTAAGAGCAACTTTGTATTTTGTTAGCTATTTAGTTTAATAAAGGAGAGACGTATCATAGCGTAACAAGGCACGCGTTCGCCCTCCATGGTTGCAGAAAGAGGTGGGTATGATCTCGAAATCAGAGACGTTATTAACCAAGTCAGTCTCTATAACCGGAGATCGTTTCTTAAAATAGGTTATAATAAGCAAAATGTCAATATATTCGACTAAATTGCAAAACATTTTGTATAACCATATTTATACTTACTTTATACTAAGCGGTTTGTCATAATACACCGATTCTGCGGTAACTCTCTCGGGAAATGGGAATCACTTGGAACCGCTGAGTGTTGCTAGTCTAATTATAATTTAGTATTTATTGTATGCATAGAACCTTCAAGACAGTGATACAAATAATGATAATCTCTTCAAACAGCATAAGATCATGCAACGCACGCAGCAACAGCCCAGTTTTACCAGCAAACGAGAGCTCCCGGAACTTAGTCTCTGCTTGCGACTTAGTCTCTGCTTGTGCCTGGTGAAAGATAATGTACAATATTGTTATATTATTTACCGGCTTGTGATGGATAATCAAATACAAATGAGTACAACGATTAGATGTTATCCGACGCCGCGGCGTACGGCTGTGTCGGCATATTGACGCGCAGGCTCTGCTGATGGTTGCACCGGTAGTGAAACAGGTAAATTATAAATATATATATATATATTCTGGGTGAGATATATATATATACATATCTCACCCAGGACGAACACTTGTGTTTGTGCTGTTCAATATGTATTTCAAAATTGTCCCCATCTAATATTCTAAGGGTCGTGGCTTTTATCCCCTTGTTTGATGTCTGTGTGTTAAAGTAGTACAAATGTCTGTTGTCTAATTACCGTATAATGAGATGTTGTGTGAATTTATTTATTTAGTATTCGTTTCACAATACTTCAATAAATGCGATTCTTAATACCTAAAATAATTTCAATTGCGTATTTCTACTCTTTTATTGGATACGGAGAAATTACGAATGAATTGTTCTATATAATTCTATCTCTACATATGTTATTAGAACATAGGTAGGCATCTACAGAATAACAGGAAACAGGTATAAACGACTTTTGAACTATTAACTTAAAAATGTGAGGCAGACGTTTTTAAAATTAGTTATTGCTAATGATGTCTTAATTTTATTTTTTACGCAATGACTTGTATATATTTTCATGTCACTTATCTTAATACGCGTTTTCGATAATTATGGGAAAACAAATTTCATTTGGAGACATCATTTACCTAATAGATTTATATTATATATCTACGCTCTAAGACCACTGATATTTTTCAATGAACTAGCAACGAGTTTCGACTTCGTCGAGGTACTATCCCGTTGATCCCGTTACATTGCGAGTTTTGATTTATTTTGTTTGCATTTTTTTTTAAATTTTTAAAACATTTTATATATTGACCTGACTTGGTGGTAAGTTGCTCAAAGCACTTGTGCTGTGTGGGTGAGAATCGAACCTATGACCCCTGGCGCACAGGATAGCATCACTACCATCTGCGTCATCGGGCACGTCGTTATTTTAGTTTTATTTAGATCGAAGTTCACAATTTACTTCAACTGCTTGGGAGAAAGAAAATTACTGTTCATCAGAAGTCAAAATATATTTAAATAAAAAAGGTATGTACAGCTTTTTATATAAAAAAAAAATCCCACAACACCTCATACATTGATCGACTAACCAGTGGGTTAAAGCACTTGTGTTATGGACGCCAGACAGCAGAACAATCACAAAACAACTACTTAAATACATTTAACACCCGGATGTAGAACAAACAGAAAAACTACGACCCTTAGCACACAAGGAAGGATCTTTGCCGACTGCGCCATCAGGCTCGTAAAAATAAACAAAATAACCCAAGAAACACCACACACAGATTATTTAATTGTAAATAACAAGATCTCGTTTTTTCATCATTTAAAACATTTCGTGTGTCTTGAGGAAAATATGAAAAAATATAATTGACTTAATCAAGCCGTTCTCAAGTTTTGCGGTTAGCACCATTTATTTTTATGTATATAGATTACATACTGTTAATATATATGTATTAAAATATCTTTGATTGGAAGTCGACAGAGCATCGCGTTATTCAATGGCGGATTGACGTTTAGATTTATTTGTGTATTTAACATAAGATATAATTGAAGATCACGCTGGACCCAGGCCGCATACAACCGGTCCTATTGGAAATTACTTGGGGAAGCCTATGATGTCCAGCTGTGGAGGTCTTGTGGCTGATATGATGATGATGATATAATTGAAGAAGCGATATAGATGAGATAAAAATGTCGGTTTATTTTTAATAATATTCCTAGTTTTCGCATTATTAATATAACGAAAATAGTTCCTCATCAATCAGAAACACCCATTGGCGCTAATTAGGCGATCAAATAGATAATTTTAAATATATCTAAAAATAATTGTCTCTGATTACTAATGGATTAAGATAGTAATCAGTGCTGCAGCGTATTTGTACTGCCGCAAAAATATAATTACCTATTTCCGATATCAACTAAAAAAGATAAAATAATTAAATTTACTTGCGTATGTTTCATTTAAGATAGACGTCATGTTTTTTCGGGCCGTGTGGTATCGGCAGAGAAGAAGAGTACCTTCCCCTGTACAAGATGTCGTAAGAGGTGACTGAGGTATCCGAGCCGACAGGTCGCGGTATATCCTTTCAAAATAATGTAGCTCAATTGCAACTGGGCGGAGATGGGCAGCATTTCCGTCTCGAAGCTACGCTCTGCGAAGGCCACCATGCTAGCCAAGCGTGGCAATTATGGGCAATTTTCCACTTTCTTGCCTATGTCCAGCAGTAGTTTAACGGCAGATATGATAATGATTTGACGTCATTTGTTAGTAATCTAAAACAATAATGTGTTGTGTTTAAATAAATAATGTAATTTTGTATTTTAAATCCATACTGATGTTATAAATATGACTGAATAAATAAATAAAATAAATTATTTCATATAACATTCCATATATTGACCTGACTCCAAAATTAATCACTTAAAGCACTCGTGTTACGGACATCAGATAACAGAGCCCATTGTGGCTTGGCTGTCAGGAAGCTAAGGCCAATGTCCATCAGTGGACATCCTATGGCTGATCCAAATATTTATGTGACGGGATTAATGATTACAAACAGGCAGGACTGTACCCTCTTTCAATATTCCGTCATCATTTTTTAATAATGATAGCGTGATAACATTGAATAACAGGAATTGAAAAGATATTGATTACGTTATAATATTTTTATGTTGCCTTAAAACTGTTTTCCTATGCTATGATTCTTTTTCCCTATTTTCAATTTTATTTTTTATAGTTTATATAACATTGAGGATATAAAATAAATGCTATAAATAATAAATATATTATTATTTTGACCTTGGGTGACCTTTATAAGTCAGAGCAACAGATACTGCAACTTAGGGTTAGAACTTAGACACCCCTAAACGGATGGTGCAGATAATGATCTTGAGCGTAAATTATCGCGAGTTCGATCCGCTCATCCGTATTTATTCCGTGTCTGGGTGTTATTTATATGTATCCAAGTTTTGTATTTTACCTGTTGTCTGATATCCATAAAAGATTAAGCGATTTATCACGGAGTCATGTCAACGAATAAGATGATGTGCTAGTGTATTTATTCGTTATTAATAATTAACGCAAAAACCCTTTCGAGGAAAGCTAATTGTGTTCTTTTTTGGAATCGCCAAACTCGAAGACCTGAGCCTAGCAGCTAGGCTAAGACGAGCTACACACACATTCATCTCTCCAGAGGGCTAATATTTGTGCCCTGCAATTGACCGCATTGCTTGAATTCGACCATCCACCTCGTGTAGGGATGGAAGAGATAAAACCGAGATAGCACTGCAATCTCAGCCAGGAGTATCTTTATTTGTAACGAAGGCGGTTAAGAGTCTATTCTACAATTAGTTCTAGAAATGCCTGATAGCCTATCAACAGCTATTCACACACAGAGTTGAATTGGTCTACAAGTGTCTGATAAAGGAGTGTCTTAGAAGGTATACATTGCTATTATTTTTATTGTCAATGAGATATATATATATCAAATCGAATCCTATCAATCTAATCAAAATATTTTTTATTCAAGTAGGGCCTTCGAATTGCCAAAAATAATAAATTTTACACAATAAAATGTATAACACTTTCGAAAACGAAATAATATGTAAAACATTTTCGCATTGGTACTGTAGATACTAATATTTTAAAGAGAAGACTTTATTTTTTTTTGTATCGAAAAGGGTCATAAAATGCCTAACCGATTTTTGAAATACTTTCGCTGGAGCCGAGCGTTGCTAGTATCTCATACAGGAGAAATGTAAGCAAAAAATCTTACCCATTGACAAAAGAGCCATATACAAACGCATTAAGCTCGTAAGTCTTAGGAAAAATCTACACTCCGTATGTGTGATATACCGCTTGTACAATGGACTTGTTTCGAGGATATTTGAGGGCATTGCTTGACACGATGCGAGCAGCTATTTATTATCGTGATCATCCATTTTGGAAGCAAATGGTCGCGTAGCCAACGGTTTCATAGGCTATTTCTCCCCTTAGGTTTTAGATTGTTTTCCAGAGGACTACAGTATGGACTTAAAAAGGGAGTAAATGGGTTGAAGAGTCGGCATCGCGTGAATGATGCTGCAACCTATATCTTAATAGCAGAAGTTAGAGCAATTCAATGAAATCCCAAGCAGTTCAAGGAGGTATACCGATTTGCGTTCCACACATGCAGAAGCCATTGCGGTATCTAAAAAAATACTTAAGAGAGGTATATGACGGTTAAGTGTCATATTGCGAAATTACTATCATTTTATTTATTTACAATTAAAGTGTAGAGGCTCTTTGTAAGTTAAATCGAAGATAATTGCGGTATAACAGGAAAACAATAAGAATTATTGTAGCACTGATTAGATTATCGATATGTCAATAATGATGCACACAATGCTGGTCCAAGGTATGAGGATAAACTTGCAGATGTCTAGCGATGGGGTGATAGGAATCCTATTGTTTACTGGGCGATAAGGTCGAATTGATTAATCAGAAGTAATGGAATCCATAGCTGGACCAAAGTACCCAGAGCCGACATAACCCAGTGGATTAGCAAGTTGAAATAACGGATGAGGCCGAAAGCTTCTGGAATGGAGACTACGCACCAGAAAGCGCAGTATACAGCAAGTTCAGGCGACCTGGCTAGGACCGAAGCATGGCGCTGGAAGAAGGCCACATACCGATCTTATTAAAAACGACCAGAGAGGCCTATAAACAGCAGTGGACGTCCTTCGTTTGATATGATGATGATCTGATGATCTATCTAGTATGTTTCTGCCAGAGCTACTAGCGCATTGCCAAAGTTAGGACTTGAAGATACTTTATCACATTAACCAGCTATTTTACTGTCTTTCTTACCCTTTAAACCGAAAAACATCAAGCGACACTGCTGTGGCGATTGAAAAATGTGAGAGTGAATTATTAATGCAGATGACCTTTGTGTGAGATCTTCTTCATACTACGGTCTCTAAAGTTTTGCATACTAGACTCGAATGTTAGTTGCCAAAAGTCATGTTTTTATTTCGTGTTTGTGTTGGTCGGTTAGTCAGTCAGACATTTCCTCCACTAATATATACATTGATATCAGCATTTTAATAGAAGTCACGTGTAAACCTAACGTATTGAACGGATTGAGGAATTAAACGTATTTTCCAGAAAGTTCCATATATTTTTAAGTTAAGGACCATAAAGAGGTTTTATTATCTGGTTCTTTATTATTTTGATCGTGTTTAAGTGGAGGTTATTTCTGAATGTATTTATCATACATATTTTATGCGTACGATAGTGCATTCTGCAGTATCATTTCCTTTCTTGTGCGCCAAGGGTTTGGGTTCGATCTAGGAGAACTATTTGTATGATAAATATTTCAGTAAGTTATGAGTGGTCTCTATCTATAGAGGGTTTACAGAGAAACCACGGGTTCTCTGTTAAGACTAGGTACTGCGGGCTCAGAAAGCCAAACTGTGTGGCAGTTCTTGCCAGAGTTCTGTCACGCAGTGTCTCTGTTTCGAGGTAGGATTCGCAGTGGCTGTGTAGTTAGCTGTAGAGGTAGGACAATGTGGCGTTTGCCCGGTACTATCCCTGAGCCGGGCGCTTCATCTCGCATAAGTACTAGTGAATACGAGTATATTGTGCCGATTGGTGAATGTTAACAATAAGTGCGAGGCACAAGGGGCTTTTAGCGGACTGGTAGGATTGATTTACTTTGCCATGAAACACATCTGGTGCCGGCACCCGATAGCTGGAAGCGCCTTGACCTGGAACTACATAAGTGCATGTTGACCCAGCAGCTTTTGAACAACTTGGGAAGATTCGCAAGTACAGCTACAGCACTTCCTCGGTAAAAGAAGGAATCGGTTTATCCTGTGTCTCAAACGAAGATCAAATCGTGAGTAGTCGATTGCAACTATGAGTTGTGAGCGACTTTTCAGCTCCGGTACCTCTCTGGACAAGAGGGAGTGGACTTCGGTCTACGTGGTGATGTAAATAGTAATGGACCCTGGTCCATCGGTAAGAACTGCCGTATCCGGCGCTTGCTCTGGTATTGGTCCCCGAAATCGCCGCAAGGCGCCGCAGGAACAGCGGTTCCTTCATATGGAACGGCAGAAACATAACATATAGTGCCCACCATGGGGGACAAGGGCTTGTGTTCTGTGTAGGTATAAAATATGTATTCTAATATTATTGTGATTCCCCTGTTGATTGAAGTCTGTAACAGGAGTTCCTCAAGCGATTTATCTCGGAGTCAGGTCCATCATACATTGATCTGACTCCGAGATGATATGTTGTGTGTATTATATTTTATATATTATGATTCTGAAGTTCCCAAAACCTTTATTAATCTGCAGGTCTTCTGTCATTTCAGACATGGGCAGTTACGGGGGTTCTGCTGAACATGCTGGGGCAAGGAATGGTGCTCAGCTACCCCTCCTGCCTGCTGCCCGCCCTCAAACAACCAGACTCGCCAATCCAGATTGACCTATCAACTGCCTCTTGGTTAGGTATGTGCTTTTTTATTAAGGTTCTCTTGACTAGCATTAAGATGCCAATATAGCTTAGCATAATTTGGGATTGCTTAATTTTTTGGCATTCTATTTGGCAATGTTTCAACTTTTTAGTTCAAATGTGCATATATTTAGTTTACGTTTCCTTGCCGCTTACTTCCCGCGCGTAGGTTGTCTTTGGTATAGGAGGTGGTCATATCGTTTCCTCTTTGTGAGAAACCTTTGCAAGTCTTCTATCGCGTAGCGCGAGGCACTTTATTTACTTTTTGTAGATCTCTGTATATTTTGCAGACATTATAATTACCTGGTTGGTTCCTTTCACATAAAACACATTTAACATTACTAAACCTTTCTTTTATTGTGCAAGGCGATGAGAAATGATCCCCAGCACATTTGATGCATTTGGGTTTTCTGCGGCAATATTTCTTTGTGGGACCATATTGCTGGCAATTGGAACATTGCGGTATTTCGCGTTTTGGACGTGATGGTTTGGAATAAACTCGAGAAGAATGAGAGCCTTTTTATATTATAAATTAATTTATTGTTGACTTTTAGATCAAGTTCTACAGTAAATATTGGCAAGGGTATTTTAGTTGGTCTTTGTTTAGTGTTCCAGATTTTTGTAACTGAATGTCTTTGTTCAAGCAGCTGTATTTTTATCTCATCTGTATTCATCGTCGGGTGTCTGACTTGAAACTTCGATCACTTTTGGGTTTGTAAGTATAGAATTCGGTGTCCTTTTCTTCTACCAGTTTTGGTATTATACTAGGTTACAGGTATGTGCGGTTGAATTTTAACTTTATCGTTTTGTAACACCTTTATTGTATAGCTTTCACTTGCATGCATTAAGTAAACTTATTAGGTTATTAGGGGTTGTATGTTGGCCACCTTGTCTACAGATGTAGGAGGTGGTTTGGGCTGTCTGGAAGTTTTTTGTACAGCGGAAACCTTATCCACTTCTAGTTCAGTAAACCTGTTTGATTTTTAATTGTTTCTATAAGATAATTAACTACATATATGTGATTGATTGTTTTAATGTTCTTAAGTGATTTTTTCATACCATCATAATCTTTTATGATAATTAGGATGGATTAGATTTTTTGTTTACTTGGTATGATTTAATATAAGAATAACAAGAATTTTCACTCAATATTAGAAAGCTTTATCTTCACAAAGTAATATATTATCAAATTTTTTGGAGATTCTCTCCTAAACTAAACAATGTATTAAATATATCTGTGTTCTTGTACGTTTGTAACGAATAAACTCAAAACTATTAGACCAATTTTAAACATTTTTATTTGTATTAGTTAAACATTTTTTATAAGTTACTTTATCAAAAATTAACATAAGTTTTACATTATTTCTGTATTTTTATGGGAAACGTTAAGTATGCAGGTAAAATTGCGAAGAGCTGCTAGTCGGAATAAATACTGGACCTCTTTCTCAACATCAGAATGTAAAGAAGGAAAATTCAAGGTTTTTATTACTGCAATGACCCATTATGTTTTTATAATAAACTAGGAGTTGAAACATTACCGCAGCGAGCGGCGGAAGATTTGTCGCGTTCTTAATTATTATTATAGGAAGTCAATTATTTTTACGATGTCCTAGAGATCATGAAATGACGGAATCCAAATTAGTCACGATCCATAGTTTGCTGTGTGGTACCGGCAGAGTATATTAGTTCCTCCCTCTGTACCAGTTGTCGTAAGAGACGACTGAGGTGTGTACTGAAACTGACAGATGGCGGTATATACATCTGAAACGGCGTACATCAAATGTGACATGGCAGGATTAGCCATCATTCCCGGAAAGCTACGCTGTGATTACCACCAATGCACAGCGCGACAATTATGGGTGGGATTCCCTTTTCTTGGGGGGGTTTGTTTCGTGTTCAGTAGACGTTCTGAAGCTATTATGATGATGATGACTTTGGGTGATTATTTTCGACTAGTTGCCCACGTATACACTTAATATTGCGTCCCGTGGGAATTCTTGCTTACTGGGATCTCAATTCTATCCCATGCGAATCGTACATGTCAGGATAAAAGTAGCCTATGATAGCCTCAATAAATGGACTCCAAGATAGGTCGCGTCATATCAGCTATTAGAGTCCACTGATGGACATATTTTGTCCATAATATCCACGCTGAGCAGGAGTGTTGGCAATCGTAGAGCATAGCTTCGCAGCGGGGATGTTGCTGCCCATCCCCATCCAGCACATATCCGCTACACTGTTACAGATTATTATCTGCTATCTTATATCTGGTTTCTAGTACCTCAGTCGCCTTATACCGTCAAGCTTTTGTGTAATTCTAGACCATAATCTATTAATATGAACCAAAAAGTGTTAGAAGTAGTTTTATTGGAAATAAAGTTTTTAAAAAAGACACTGCTTCATTAAAGTGTTTCAAAAATATTTTTTGTGGTGATATTTAAGCTATATTTTTCCCCGTTAAGCATTTCTCTGGATAGTCTAAGAACATTTTTTAATGGAGTTATAGTTTAAGCATTTTGTGATTATGTTTAAGAGAAGAAAATAAAGAAATTAATAAATAAAATTAAATATTATTAAAATTAATTAATTATATTTCTATGTCATTCCAGCATCATCCGTGGGTCTATCCAGCATGCTGGGATTCATCATCTCTTCATTCCTGATGGAGTGGTGGGGAAGACGCCTGTCCCACGCTCTGGTAATCCTGCCCGGCACCCTGGGATGGACTCTCATATACTTTGCGCAGAACGTTCAGACCCTCATGATTGGCAGGGTCCTTGGTGGGATCACCGCAGGCGCCACCGTTACCTTAGGTGCCGTTGTTATTGGTGAATTCACCAGCCCAAGCCATAGAGGGATGTTTTTGAATCTAAAAACCGCGGCTGTATGCTTGGGTAATACCATAATGCATATGCTGAGCTCCTTCTTCCATTGGAGAACAGTTGCAGTCTTCGGCCTAGCACCTCACCTTTTAGCATTTGGCATCGTTTGCACATGGCCAGAAAGTCCAGCCTGGTTAGCATCCAAGAAGCAATTCGAGAAGAGCGAACGGGCTTTCTTCTACCTAAGAGGTCAAAGTCCAAAATCCAAACACGAGTACGACAAAATGGTCAAATCATTGAAGGAGAAGTCAACCGATGAATCGTTCTGTGAAAAAACAATTGGCTTCTTCAAAAAGTTTGCTAGGAAAGACTTCATGAAACCAGTCCTCATAATTTTGTTCGGAGCAATTCTTCTAGAAGCGTGTGGAAGACACACTTTCCCTGCGTATGCATCTATGATCATCCAGGAAATCAGCGGTAGCAAGAGTCAGTCCTTCTACTATACGCTGTGCATCGATTTGATCATAACAGCCAGCGCTGCCTTCTCGTCATTCCTGGTGAAGATGATGAGACGAAGAACTCTCTTGTTCTCCACTGGCCTCGCGTCGCTAGCGGTGTTATTCACCATCTGTGGATATTTATTCTTAGTATCTAAAGGTGTCTTACCAAAAGAACATACGTGGATCCCGCTGACTATGCTGATAGTGTATTTTGTGCTGGCAAATCTTGGATGTACCCCAATACCTTACGCTTTCTTAGGAGAAGTGTTCCCACTTGCACATAGAGGTGCTGGGTCTGCCGTATCAGGAATCACGTTGTCGTTGTTCCTGATGATAGCATTGAAGATAACTCCATACTTATTGAATAGTATATACTTCCACGGAACATTTGCTGTATTTGGCGGAGCAATGGCAGTTGCATTGCTGGCCTTGTACTTTATTCTTCCAGAAACTAAAGATAGAACGTTACAAGAGATAGAGGACTACTTCAATTACGGAAAGTTCAGAGATGATAAGGAGAAGGAAGATGATGAGGAAGCTAGAATTAAGATGATGAGCTAGTCAGGTCTTTCAGCAAAATTTTGCCATTTTGGGTAAATCAATTACTAACGCTCTTAAAGGTAGTTTTATATAATTTTTTAATAGTTTCTTATTAGTTACATGTTAATTATTGCATCCTATTAGGTTTTAAACAGGTACCAGTTCGGATATTTAGAAAAACAAAGTATTTAAGGTAAAAAATGTTTCAACCTCACGGAGGAAGTTCTGAAATGGAAACGTTTGATAAAGGCTAGAGTCACAGGTTTGCGCTTAATGGCGGCGAATTACAAGTGGTCGTATTCTATATCTCGATAAGGAGGCCAATGTCCAGCAGTGGACATCCTACTAATATGATATCGGTAAAGTTGAAACAAAGGTCTCAGCAGTGTCATATTTTCATGTTGATTGCTGCATATAGTTTTATAATTTTTGATTTTGTCTACATATTTTAGCCACTTTTGTCTGACCACCGGAGTTGAAAGTAACTTTGAGAATTAAGGATTGACTGATTAATTGAATTTGTATTATTATTTAAATATATTTAAGTGATTTATTTATAAAATTAATTTAAGAAATTGTTGTGCCTATATTTAAGGTTAATTCAATAAAACAAATGATCCAGTAAATAAAATTTTATTTCTGATTTCAACAACTATTGTAAAACAGCACCTTTATTATAATTATTTACTCAAGTAAGGTAATTTATCAATAATATTTGATCAATTAATTGATACACGCAAGTTGGTAGTCGTTTGACGTGTCATACAACGTGTTGTATTGAGGCACGTAATCCGCACTTGTTAATTTTATGTACATATTTTCTTACTTTACTATATAGTATAAAACAAAATCTCTCCGCTGTCTGTCTGTCTATATGTATGCTTAGATCTTTAAAACAAAGTAACAGATTTTGATACGTTTTTAAAATAAATAAGGATTGAATGATTCAAGAGGAAGGTTCATACCTGTAATACATGCATATACAATTATACATGCATGCAATATAGTAAAGAAACACTGATAGCTTTAGAGTTTCTAATGTCCCTCCATCAAAATATTTTAAATACTAAAGGGTGGGAATGAGCAGCAGCATCCTTGTCACAAAGTTGCTCTCAGCAATTTCCAACGCGCCTCAGCGCGTCAATTATGGGTAACAATCTCCAGTTCTTTAGGAGCCGTATGCGTAAGAGTGGACTTTCTATAGCTGATAAGATGATAATGATATTCATTTTTGGTAAAACTGTGATACTTGAGTTATACATGAAAGGCTGAGGAAGACACAACGATATGAAAACGTAACGGAACTGTCCTAGTTTGGCATCGGCACCTACTGAGAAGCCAGAGAGGTGGTACCTACCAAAAGCCTCAAGTCATCATTACAATGAAAAGGTCTCAGCTAGGGCTTCTATGTAAATCGTACATTGGGCAATTTATTCATGAAGAATTGAGTCAGATTTTACATTTAAATTCCAAGCAATATATCAGGCTTACCGATACATAAATTTCATCATCATCATCTCACCAGTCATTGAAAGTTCACTGCTGCTGCAATAAGGCTTTTTGCTCATAATTGCCCCGGTGGGCAAGTGTGTTGGCAATCGCACAGCGTTGCTTTCGTGAAGGGGATGCTGCTGCTTACCCCCACCCTGTGCATTTAAGCTGCACTGTTCCAGGTGGATATACCGAAATCTGTCGGTTCAGGTAACTTAGTCACCTCTTACGATACCCGATGCAGTGGGAGTTACTATTCTACGCTGCCAGTACCTCACGGCTAAAATTTAATTTGAGCAATCTAATAATACATGGTGTTAAAGATTGTATTAATGATGGCCTATGCAATTGAAAGAAATTTTCAAATTGGAGCAGCGGTTCCTGAGATTAACGCATTCAAACAAACAGACAAACTTTTCAGCTTTATAATATTAACAGAGATAAGACTCCGTGGTATTGAATTGCTTTATAGCGCCCATTGGTTAATACAGTTCCATCAACACTATCACCACCAGTTTTTCTTGCAGTTTTCTGTGTTATGGCTTGTGTGCTGAAACTGCAGTAAACTAAACGTCTTTTCTAGTGCCCAGACTAGCTTAAGATAGGCATATTTTACATATGCTAAGTAAGTTTCAGGATCAAGTAGGCGAATTAGGGTCATCAGTATGATTAGTATTAAATCTAGTACCCTTGATTTGAAAATATTTAACGATTCAAAAAGGCTTGTAATGTGGTAGAGCCTATTTTAATGAAGTATAGTTTGATGTAAATCACCCTGCCTGTCTTTAAAATTTTTTAATTGTCTGTCTGCCTTACTTCTGCCACCGGTACCCGGTGGCGAAATTTTGACAGTTTTGGGTAGATTGATTTATTGCTTTGTGTAGATTGCAGTGTGAATTGGTGTTTTGAGATATCAATAAGTATGGGTGAGGCACTCATGCTACTTATCTTAGTCTACATTCTAGAAACAAAACCTGATATATATATATATATGTGTGTATGTCTCTTTAGTACCATTGTGTTTTTTACGAAACATAACACAGGTTGATTTACGGAAACATAACATAGGTACAACATAACAAACATAACAACTTCCCAAGGTCGTGAAATTACTATTACTACCTTCTAAAAACATTGACATCAATGAACAGCTGAACTTGATAGATATATGTATAAGACAATTAATTGTAATTTAATCTCAGAAGTGAAATATAACTCCAATTTGCTTCTCTGTAAATAAAGATAGCAATTTTATTTGAGTATCAAATAAAATTGAGTAGATATCACACAATCATATAATATTTACACAACTAACCAAAAATCTTATCTGTAAATAAAGAAACGACAATTAAAGTTTATAATTATCACCTTTCGATTTACACAACTTAATATTAATTAATTAAACTAAAAGAAAACTATAATAAATTTTATATACAGAACATATTTGTCTTTGACAATGACAGTTCGATTGACGCGACACGTTAACAGTGCGCGCGCATATACAGATTAAAAAAATATATTTATTTACATATGTATGTACCTTGAGTTGCGCAACTTGACATCTCTGATCGTTCTTGTGTTACTCTAAACTGTTGGGCCTACGCTTTCCAGCCCAGTTCCTGCAGGGAGCGTGGCAATCTCTTACAGTTGCTTGTCGCCTCCTGGAATGACATTGACGTTTGATGTCATTTCATATCGCGCCATGTATGCTCTCAGCTCGGGACTGTTGATGACATGAAAACTGCAAGAATGCCTACCAACCCAAACAGCTCTAACAAACCTTCGACCTTGAGCTAAACGTTACAGCAATTGACTACCTCGAAATTTTAGACCATTTTTTTCTTGTTAGGGCAGGATAAATGTACCTTTAGCATACCTTGTGGCACGGGGAAGCAGGATGGTTTTGTGGAGCTCTTTGCACACTAAAACAAGCTGCTGAGTGCCGTACATCGCGACTTAATGACTCATCAACAGAACACCCATACCCGCAAGGTGCGGTACGAGTTCGTCTCTTAGCCGATGTCCAAACACACCGGGACGTCACCTCATAGCGGGGGACTCTATTGGGGCAGGAGAGCAGACCCGTCCCATCCACCCGCAACCTTACTAGAGCGGCATAAGGAGTAAATATGCCCGCACACGCCACCCTGTTGACTAGCGGCCAATCGGGTCTACAAGGCTGCCTGCTTCCCTGGCCTTTTCACAGCGTAACACCTCTCGCTGTGTGCCATAGAGCTGGCTGGCAGCGAAAGATTGACTCCCACTGTTGCCACAAGATCTAGGCGCTGAACTGCCTAGGCAGAAAAGACTGTACTGCACCGACTGATCTTACGATAAGTTAGTTGAATTATTTCTTTCTTAGAAATATAGTAATAATATATCCCCCATTGACGTGGTGCTTAAAAGGGGAGATGATTTAATTTAAATGCCAATCAAGAGACACCTGGGCAACCATCTCTAGGTAGAATGACCAAAAACCTTTAAAAAAAATGAAATTATAACAAATGAGGTATAATTTACGTTCGCTTACTGGGGTTTACCGAGGCCTTAAATGGTACTGGTGCTGGGTATTTCAGTATGCAGTCCTCATGCATGTGAATACGTATAGTCATACGCATATCCTTACGCACACCCACACATAAATGCGTATGCAAACGCATATCAATACACACACACATAATCATATACAATAATAAACTTCCATAACAATTAAAATAGGTACAACTTAAAATATGACGTGACAAAATAATTTTTTTATTTTAATGACGGTTTAAAAATGTTTGAAACGGGCCTACTTGCATAATGTTAATATTTTAATTAAATTTTGTGCTGTTTTGTACTTTTATGTGCAGCCAAAACGTGTCAAAAAGGGCTGGCTGTATAGAGGTGTGTTGGTTCCAACACTGACATACTCGTATGCTAGTGAATGATGGGTATGTCAGAAGAAGCACGCGAGTAAAATTAATGCTGTTGAATTAAGAGCACTTCGAGGTATGGATGGCGTGAGTTTGAGAGATAGGTTAAAAATTACTGTTAAAAGAGATCGATGTGATGTAAAAGATGATGTTGTGACAACAATAGTGTTAGGAATGTTGAAATATTTTTGACATGTAACCAGGTAGAAGAGGTATTAAAAAAATGCCAGGTCAGAAGTACCAAGAATAAACGAGCGTGTATGAAAGAACTATTGGAAGTAAGAGAGAGGTATGCTAAGATCGTAGCAAGGGGAGATCCATAGTCTCTGCTAACCCGATGGCGTAATATCTGTAAATTTAATTTTATCTACATAAATGATAGGAGCAATTGTAACCAACGATGAGAAAGCAGGAGTTAATGATACAGGCGCTTAGTCAGTTGCCCGTCCTTGGCTAATTTCATATGTTAGTGTATTCCGACAAACTCGGCTAGATTTATCGGCTACATTTATGTGATTAATGTTTGTGTTTGTTCTGTGCCTGGGTGTTAATATTCTTTCGAATTATATAATACTAGCAGCACTCGCGGTTTGACTCACCTTTAGTTGTAGATAAGCCTTAGTGTCATTAATACTCGCCTATAACCTTTCTTGATAAGTGGGCTATATAACACACTTTTTTAATGACTTTATTGTTTAAGCACTCAGTTAATATGGCAGTCAGTCAGTCAGTTTCTCTTAAAATATGAAGATAAAGATTATATTACTTTACAAATTAAAGAACTTTCATACTTTGTATAGGGAGTAACCCCTTAAGGGATGACGTTCGAAAAACTATTACTCGTGTTTAATAACTTTCAAAGACTTTTATACCGAATTTCAGTCGAATAACTATTAAACCAGGGCAATGTCTTACTGACTTTGTACTAGTAATAGTAGGTACATCCCCCTGTACTACGTGTTGTAAGCGGCGACTAAGGCCTCAGAACGGACAGGTGGTGGTATATCCTTTCGAAATAGTATAGTTCAAATGCAGAGGTTGGGATGGACGAAAGCTGCGCTGTCCGATTGCCAACACACATTTCCACGCCGGCAATGACGGGCAAAATCTCTTTCTTAGGGAGGCCTACGTCCAGCAGTGGGCTTTCAATGACTATAATTATAGTGATGATGATACAACTACCTACATTTTAAAATGTTTACCTGCCACTGACAACTAAACACAACAAATAATAGTTGTACTCGTTCCAGACTACATGCATTTTGATGATTCATTTCTATATGTAGTAGTAGTGTCCCTATCTTATGCGTCAGGACTCGTGAGTTCGATGCCCATCCAGGATAAATGATTATTTAATGAATATGTGTGTTTGTATAAATATGTGCTTAGGTATTATATCTGTGATTCCTCTGTTGTCTATTGATCGTAACATAAGCGCTTTAAGCTTATCTTTGTCATGTTTAATGTAAGAGATGGAATATAAATTGCCTATAAAAAAATATTCCCACAAATATACTTCTTTCTCATCATCATCATATCAGCCCCATAAGATGTCCTCTGCTGAACATAGGCCTCCCCAAATAATCTCCAATAGGACAGGCCGCATGGCCTGTGCCCAGCGCGATCCTGCGGTTTTAGTCTGATCGTCTGTCCATATTGCGAGTGGACGTCATACGCTGTGCTTGCCGGTACATGGTCTCCATTCCAGAATCTTACGACTTCATCGGCTATCGGTTCTGCGTACCAAATGCCCTGCCCACTGCCACATCAACTTACTAATCCGCCGGGCAATGTCGGTAACTTTAGCTCTGTTACGAATCTCCTCATTCCTGATTCGGTCGCGAAAGAAACTCCAAGAATCGCCCTCTCCATAGCTCGTTGAGCTATTTTTTAGTTGACCAATATGGCCAATAGCTGGTATTACACATTGGTCGAAATTTTTCGACTTGAGGCACTGAGGTATTTTGGATGAAAAGATGTTTCGCAGTTTTCTAAACGCTTGTTTATATATACTACTTACATACATTTAGCACCCAGACACAGAACAAACACAAATGTCATCTTATAAATATTTGTCCTGAGTGAAAATCGAACCCACAACCCCGGGCGCACATGACAGGATTACTAACATCTGCGCCATCGGGCTCGTCAAATTGAAATTACCGTTCTGTCAATTATTTATTTAAATATTATTTAAATAAACATCAGTAACAATGTTAACAATCTAATCTAATTACTTACTTTCAGGAATCACTTTATGAGAAAAGAGAAAATTTTCCATTACAATGTGCAAACAACATAATTTCATTATTTTTCATCATCATACCAGCCTTTAGAAGCCATTGTTTGACGTAGGTCTCTCCAAGAAAGGAGGTTCTGTGCCCATAATTGTCGCGCTGGGCAAGCGTGTTGGCAATCGCAAAGCGTAGGTCTCGCGATAGAGATGCTGCTGTCGCGTCCCGTCCTGTGCATTTGAGCTGCACTGTTTCGGATGGATATACCACTATCTATCGGTTTTAGTACGTGAGTCACCTCTTACGACACCTGGTGCAGAGGGCGGTATTATTCTACTCTGCCGGTACCTCAAGCCAATAATTGCTATAACTTTTTTTCTTATTTTGTTGAACTCGAGTAATTAATCTTGCGAAGTACCTAGCCTTGTTGGTGTCGACACTTCACTGATAGCATCTGTCTAGACTTTTGAGCTCTCTATAATTTTGAATGAACCTTATGCTGGATTGTTTATGCGCCAATATGAGCGCCACTGGATATAACAAGACCTGCGTAATCAGCGAGACTAGAATGGGGTATATAGCTAGGACGACAAAGAGGATTGAGTGGGCGATCTTAATATTGGCATTGTTCACCAGCTCGTCGCTATGAGGTACCGGCAGCGTAGAATAGTACCTCCCCAGGTACCAGGTGTCGTGAGAGGCGACTGAGGTACCAGAACTGACAGATGGCGGTATCTATCCGGGATAGTGTAGCTCAAATGCATAGGGTGGAGATAGGCAGCAGAATGCGATTGCCAACACGCTTGCCCAGCGTGGCAATTACGGGCAATTCTTGGGAAGACCTATGTGCAGTAATAGACTTCTAATGGGTGTAATGATAACCAGCTCGATGTAGCCTAACCAGTTATGGAGAGGGTAGAGGCATAAATCTCTACGCGCAATCAAATCAAAAATTACACCTGTCAGATTTACCATCATACCCCTACGGATTAGTAACTTGATGTGCCAGTGGGCATTTAGTTCGCATAGCCGATGGTGGATGGAGCCCTAATGGTTTTGGAATGGAGACCATAGAGTTCAGAGTTTTTGTTTACGAGCGAATAATAATGAGGAGATACGTGAAAAAACAAATGTTTTATAACTAATATGCACAGGGCGGGGATGGGCCGTGTCCCCGTAGGGAAAGCTGCAACCTGCGATTGCTAACATGCTTGCCCAGCGCAGCAACGGGAATGCTGCTGCCCATTCCGTCCTGTGCATTTGGGCTCCACATTTTCGGATCTGCCGGTTTCGATGCCTCAGTCGCCTCTTACTACAATCAAACCTGGTCCAAGGGGAGTCACTATACTTTACCATTACCCTTATTAATTAAAGAGGTAATTTTATCACTTTGATTCGTGATTTGTTGGCCAACTAGGTATACACTATTTCATGAATTGGACGCCATTCTACTAATGTTTTCTTAAATGATCCTATGTTCCCTAGTACTAGGCTCGCAAACAATCACATAAAACTGTAGTCACAGTAACTTAGGAAGTCCATCAGCAATATGAAGTATAATGTAACTAGAACCACAGGATTATACTAGAAGCAGGCCGCCTGCAACATTAAGTTGAGTGTCCAACAGTGTATTTTTTTATGTGATCGACAAACAAACATACAGTCCGCTTGATAGTAATCATCACCGCAACCTAAAGATAGTCGTGATAACCCAAGGTATCACGAGCGCGTTGCCAGTCTTGTAACTTGAAGATATTATGCCACATTACCTAAAAAAATCACTGCCTCTCTCACCCTTCGGACCTGACTACCCACAGCAATGCAAACACTGCTATTTAATTGTTTTGCTGCACAGCGGTATAAATAAGTGAGAGTGAGGTATCAATGCAGACGTCCTTCGTATGTAAAGTGTGAATTTGCACATCATTTGGCTGATATTGAGCATTATAACCTCATCAGTACTGACAAAGTGATGCAATCACCATTCGGTGCCCCTAATTAACAAATGCAAGACTTTTTTGTTACATACAATTAAATAAATGTATGTAGCAAAAAAAAACATGTAATAACGAAATGTAATTAAAATTAATAACATTATTAATCACCAGGCGCGTGCTAATTGTCTGACCAAAGCTAAACATTCTCCAACACAATGCTTTATCAGCACAATATAGGCCTTGACGATAAAATGGTATCAGAGAATGTACCTACCGCGTCAATGGTTTTGCAAAACAAACAAAAGCAAAACATAATGCAGAAAAAAAGATTACACAAACTAAAGGTAATGATTAGTTAAATAACTCTGAATTGTTGAAAGCATTTGACGTCAACACATCATTTGCAAACAAACATTTTAAGGTTAAAACACAAACGAGAGGTAAAAAATTTGGACTTTAAGCATTTGTGACACAAATCGACAAGCTAGAAGCGAGTACCAAGTTATTACTTGAGGTTGTATGCTTTGGACAATTCAGTAAAAAACAACAAAATACATACATACATCACACCTCTGTCCCATTGGGGTCGATAGAAACTATGGATCTCCACTTGTGACGTTCTCGGCATACCTCTCTTATTTCCCTCACTCGCATTAGTCCTTTCATACATATTTTTAATACCTCTACCTGGTTAAGATATGTTTGCATCAGTCGTTTGATACTAAACCACTCCATTCACTTCCGCTCTATATATTTGTGCAGTCATTCTACTTTCATCCATCCTTTCTACATGTTCAAACCATCTTAACATTTCTTTCTCTATTATTGTCACAACATAATCTTTTACACCACATCTATCTCTTATTACACTATTCTTTAATCTATCACTCAAACTCACACCATACATTCTTCATAGTGCTTTTATTTCGACAGCATTTATTCTACTCGCGTGCTTCTTCTGTCATGTCCAACATTCACTACCATATGTCAGTGTTGGAACTCACCTCTATGAACAATAAGTCGTGGCCTTTTTCACACATTTTGGCTACCCATAAAAGCATTGAACAAAATATTTAGTAGAGAAAAATGAAACTAGTCCTAGTAGTAGTAATACCTCCCACTGCACTAGGTGTATAGTCAGAGGTGACTAAGGTACCAGAACCGACAGATGGCGGTATATCAATCCGAAACAGAGCAGCTTAAATGCACAGGGCAGGGATGGGCAATAGCATCCTCGTCGCGAAAGCTGCGCTCTGTAATTGCCAACACGCTTGCCCAGCCCAGTGGACTTCCATTGGCTGGCATGATGGTGATGATGATTGTTGCTGTCGTAGTACGGGAAGTACTCCTTAACTGTCTGAGGTATCGTCTGATGTACCGAGACCAACTTATGTTAGTATCAACCTAAAAGAGCTAAAATGTAAGTTATGATCACTCAAGCTAGGCAATTATGAGCAAAAATCCATAACAGTTGATCCAATTTAAGACAATCTTTATAAAATAGAGATATGGTGAAAATATATAAAGGGAAATGCAAGGCTGGTTTGGGTTCTTACGGACGCTGGCCGATGCACCAGTTGGTAAAAGACTTACGCTAGTTAGCCAGCACGTGTCATACGTGCTGAAAAAGTTAGGATCTACTAAGGTTCTCTAGCATGAACAGATTAATGCATCTAAAGCTAGAAAGGGAACGTAAAGATAACAGCAAATGCATATCAAGAGGTCGCTTATCAAGTGGAAAATGGAGAAGCTAAGTCTACCAAAGGGAGTTAGAGTCGTTAGCAAATACGTACCTATTTTCTTTATCGTTATATCAGCGGAAGAACTTATACTGTTGCCTTGCAGAGATCTGGACTATCCGTCTCTCCGAAACACTACTGCCATCTATTAGATCCGGTACTTCAGTCGCCTCTTACGCCACCCGGTATATGAAGAGGTATTATTCAACTGCCTGTCCCCATTGTTATTTATTTATTTAACTTTGATTCAATAAGTCATTATCATAAGGTTCTGCAGTGGGTACCACTGGCAAGCGTAACGCTGGATACCCACCCACAAGGTGGACGGACGATCTGACTAAAACCACAGGATTGCGCTGAACGCAAGCCGCATAATATCGGCTAGGAATTACTGACAGCCACTGTGGAGTGTGCGTAGGGAGCGAAGAAACAGTCAATCATGGCATCTTGGACTATCCTGAGCTGTCAGAGTACAGGACGCTATACATCGGATCTCCGAGGTCAATTCAGGAGGTGACTAGCAACCATAGGGGTTTGCTGCTGAGCTCAGGTCCTCCAGGAACAACAGTCCAGGCAAACAGTCCAGAAAACGCTAAATAGACGCAAAAAAAGACGTCAAGTCGTGGAAACCTGCAAGAACATTTATCTAACTTAGCCTATGTCCAGCAGTGGACCTCCTACAACTGATTTGATGATGATGACATAATAAGTGTTTACATAAACGTCTTGTGTCAACAACTCGTGACATCTTAATGGTTTACGTGTTACGTAATAGTGTACATAGTTCAAATAATAATGGGCAGTAGTAATATTCACTCTGGGCAAGTTGACTGACGGCGCAGTGCAGTTGGAATCGCCGGTAGTATTTTCAAGAGAACTTTTGCAATTGTAACCCTAAAACGCTGCAAAGAGATGATATATAATTAATGGTCCCGATGCCAGGTGGCAATCATCATACCAGCCATTGGAAGTCCACTGCTGAACATAAGCCTCTCCAAGAAAGGAGGTTTTGTGCCCATAATTGCCGCGCTGGGCAAGCGTAAAGCGTTGGCAATCGTAGAGCGCAGCTTTCGCAACAGGGATGCTGCTGCCCATGCCCGCCATGTGCAATTGCGCTACACTTTTCGGATGGATATACCGCCATCTGCCGGTTCTAGTACCCTAGTCGCCTCTTAAGACACCTGGTGCAGTGGGAGGTACTATTCTACTACTCTGCCGGTACCCCACGGCAGATGGTAGTGATCCAATCTCGTACGTGAAAAGGTTGTGAGTTCAATCCCTACCCAAGACAAATATTTTATTAATATATATGTTTGTTCTGTGTCTAGGTGTTATTACATTATTGAGTATTATTATATTTGTGATTCCTCAATAGTCTGATGACCGTAACATAAGTGCATGAAGAAACTTATCTGAGATGTTGTGTGAATTTATTTCTTATTATATATATTTAAATATACTATGTGCAACTCTTTATTTCATGTATACAGGAGGGATCATCTGTCTTCGTTTGCTGACATCTAGTCAAGATAGTCAGATAAACGTTTATGCTGAACAATTTGTTTGTAAATCTGTCTGTGATTTATTTAGCATAAGGTGACATTGTTACAGCAATAGCCTCGACAATGATTGAATTGATGTGCCTGTTTATTTCAAAACAAAGGCAATAAAGTACATCACATCATTTTCAGTAATTCTTGAGCCTAACCCCACTGTCCTTGTCACTTTTGGTCATATTCGTGAGCGCCCCCACCTCCACTAGTGTGACGTCACATGTTTCAAACATACATATACATACATACAACAGAGCAAATATTTATATGATGATATTTGTGTTTGCTCTGTGTATGGGTGTAAAATATATGTATTTAAGTAGTATATTTGTGATTCCTCTGTTGTCTGGCATTCGTAACACTAGTGCTTTAAGCGACTTACCTCGGAGTCAGGTCAATGTATGAGATGTTGTGGGAAATTATTATTATTATTAAATTTAAACTCTTGTTTTAACAAATTTCAAAAACAAATTTTATTTTTATTGAAATTTCTTTTACTAAATTTTATTTACTATTGAAAGTAAGGAGCATGCACTAAAAGGGTAAAAAAGCACTCCCGTTATACCCGTTTAGGGGGTTAATTTTCAATAAAATGTATTTCTTAGTGCTACTCTACATTATAAAAGGGACTTCCGCGCAAAATTTCTAGTTTATAAACCTTATTTATAATATTAACTTTCGGCCGTGCGTCAAAATGTCAGTCAGTCAGGTTCTTTTTTTATACATACAGATTTTTTTTCTTTATTAGACCAGGATGACAAACAAGCATACAGTCCGCGTGATAGTAAGCGTCACTGCAGCCTATAGACGCTCGTAATTTCACAAGTATATCACTAACACGTTGCCAACCTTGTGACTTGAAGGTGTTATGTCACATTACCTAGTGATTTCACGGCTCTTATCATTCAAATCGGAACACAGCAATGCGATCACTGTTATTTGGCGGTAGAAACAAGTAAGATGAGATACCAATGTAGACGACCTTTGTATGAGTTGTCCTTCATGTATGTTTAATTCGATAATTTTGTGTTATTGGTAATAAATAATTTAATAATTGTTTTGCAGTAAAGACTATTGTAGTGAAGTAATAGTAATATATTATAGATCTCAAGAGTATATATTTTAGATTTAAATGAAAATCATCATATAATCATAGTAAAAAGGTAGAAAAAACCTTGCATTATCTTCGATGCTGTGGGGTATCCGGTAGAATATTACTTCCTTCTGTACCAGGTGCCGTTAGAGGCGACTGAGGTACCGGAACCCACAGATGGCGGTATATCTATCCAAAAGAACGTAGTTCAGAATGCTACAGGGCACGTATGGGCAGCAGCATCCACGTCGGGAAGTTACGCTCTGCGCTTGCCACCACGCCTGCCCAGCGCGGCAATTATGGGCACGGCTAACTCAAATTTATAATATTAGTTAGTAGTGTAATACTTGATTTTCGAGCCATATTGGTATTTTCATGACACAATTCGTCGTTTTATATATGAAAGGGAAAACATACATACATAATTATTTACTTTTCAAAATATAAAGTGAGATAATTATATAACAATGATCCAGACATATAATGTACAATGAAAACGTGTTCTGGCTTATGTTAGTTCAGTTTACCGTATCATTTCATGATAACTACAACATAGTTTCTAATCTAGTCCTTATTTAAATAATACATTTTCATCATATCTGTATTGAGTGTCAACTCGCCTGTGGCCAGGATCAGCTAACTGTTCAATGACATTTGCCAACATTTTGGCATACCTCATTTACTTCCCTTACTTGCATTAGTCCTTTTATATACCCTTGTTTATTCTTGGTACTTCTGGCCTAATACCTCTTCTACTTAGTTAAGATATATTCGCCTCGGTCGTCCTATACCAACTCCTCCATTCATTTCCGCTCTATATATTTGTGCAGTTATTTTACTATCATCCATCCAACCAAATGTCCAAACCATCTTCACATTCCTTTCTCTATTGTTTTCACATCAAAGTAAAGAAATAGATCAATTTAAATAAAATAAAGAGTCGTATATCTCATTTGGAATTACAGACAGACGCTTTAATTTTATTATAAATACGGAAGGATACTGAAGACCTGCAAGCAGCGAAGGGTTAGATGTATTTAAAAATAAACGCTGTCCCCACTCTCGGGCCGCGTGTGTTAAATTATTTGGCTTCAGTTGCGATTCAGTTTGTTTTGGTGGAATAATGAGCGGACGTGGTTGTGATTTTTTTTCACGTCATTCGCGATTTACTATCGACTGTCAAATACAATTGTGTTTAGAAGCGTCTTGCTTGTATCATCAATATTTTTGATGTATAGTTGAATTTTACACGTGTCAATTCTACTTTACAAGTTTTCCTTACAAGGGAAAAAATATTTACAGCATTATATGGATTGTAAAAATGTAAAGTGTCAGTAATATCTGAATCGATATGAGATAAAATAAACGACAAGGAAGTGTTGCGAAGATATTATCAGGGCCTTGTGTAGTTGTACTGTGATTGTGAATGTGTCCGAGCGTGTTTGGTGCGAGCGGCAATGGGCACTACAGAAGGATGGGTGACGCCTTTTAAAAAGCAGGTAATTAATGTATTTGTGTTTGCGCATCGTTTGATTAAAAATAAATAACAAGAAATCGCATAGAATTTGTTGGAAATAAATATATAATTGCATATATCTTTATTCACGCATTATAATAATAATATTTATTTCGTAAAGTATTTTAAGTGTTTTATTACAATTATAAGTTACTAGCATAATAAGAGTACATATTCTGAATTAATTAATATTTGTTGCCGAGCTAGGTTCAGAAAAATCCTGGATTACCATCCAACGTCATTGTTCATAATTTTGTCAATTATTTTATAGACTTAACTAAAGTACCATATTGCAAAACATTATAAGGAAACAAGACTATTATAAGAAAATTTGTACGGGATATACTTCTTAACTGAACCGATTTTAATAATTTTTATCCAACTTTAAACATAGAATGGTCGGATAGTCGGTTTCTCAATTTAGTGTCATAATATTTTTTCATGACTTAGATATTTATTTAAGTCAGGATAACGACTGTCAGTTCTAGAAAGTAGAGCATAAAATATATAAATATAATAAGTAGAGTTATTTTTAAATGTTATTGTTAATAACGTTAGTATTTGACTTAAGTAGTTCAAAATATCTCTTGGATAATTTTCTTGCAATTGCTAAGTAAAAATTTATCAACTAATTAAAAAAAGCGTTTTAATTTAATCATCATTAATTATTAATTACGTGCTGTAATAAAAAAACTCTACACTCAAAGTTCTCCAGCAATACCTATTTCTTACAATCTTAGAGTTGAAAAGTTGTATTTTATGATTCAATAAAAATAAATATGTGTTGTTTTAATTCAAATTTACAATGCAATGACATAGATACATAGTCCATTATGTAGCATTGTTTGTGTACGGATTTCTCTATATTAAATTTGCTAATTAAAAACAAGAATGTATCTATGTCATTTCGTTACGCTTCCTCGCTTTGCCGATGGACTTTGATGTTATCAGACAGGTTTTGTCCTAGGAGGGAGATAAATATAATTCCTAAAGGACTATGAGTAGTTTACAAAGACTAGAATGTAATATAAGAATGTAAAATAGTAAGCGTAGACGCATCTCTAACTATAACCATACGTATTATCAGAAGGATATCATTAGTGCGTAATCTAGTGACTTGAAGATATATATATATATATATATTATATCACATCATCATCAAATCAGCCATTAAAATTAACTGCTCGACATAATAAAAGGGGGAATTTTGCCCTTTATTGCCGCGCAGGATAAGCGTGTTGGGCATTCGTAGAACGTAGGATTAGAACGTAGCGGACCACTAACAAAGAACTCTCTATAAAACTCATTCCGTAAAGGGGTGCAAAGTTGGTACAAAACTTTGCTATTTTTTAAGTTATTCAAATGAATTTCAGTATTAAAGTCCATACCTTAAGGGGGTAGAGGGGGTGTATAGTTTGTATGAAAGTTCTATAATTTATTCTAGATCTGCTAGTTATTTATATAGAATAGGTACACATATCTAATTAACTTTTTACAGTTCTTTTAATGTGCATAAGATATTTTATGTCTGCTATTTTTACAGTCTAGCTATATAAGTTTTTTTTTCTAGTAACAATTATTGATTGTAACCTGTCTTTTGATAATTTCAACGTATAAATAAAATCGGAGTGACTGTTTGTCATTCGAAAATAACATATTTTTACGAATTACCCATTGAATGTTATTAATAAACTTGTTAATAAATTTCTTTTTTTATTTTTACCAGATTTTTACTGGGAGATAGACTTTGCTAAGAGAAGTAACAAAGGATTCTTTTATTTCAGAAAAAGAATAGTTCTACCAAAAGAAAACAAACTAATGAAATTTTAAGTTACGTGGCTCCACAAAAACATAGAATTTTATCGACAGGTTTTGTGGAAACTAAACACTATTGTTCATCTCCAAAGTGAAATAAATCTAAATAAACAAAGTTCTCACTCTGTCGTTAATAGATTTCTCCGGAATCAACGGGATCTTAATTAACATTTAAACGAAGTGAGGGATAAAAACGCCAACGACAATGGGAAATTTTACTAACTTCCCGCACGAACTCGGTGCAAGCTACTTGTAAACAAATAAAATTAAAGATAGACATATACATTCCTTTAATGTATAGTAAATACTCAAACTCATTTTATATCGATATAAAATATAAGTATTTTCACAACATCTCATACATTGACCTGACTCCGGCAAGTTGCTTAAAGCACTTGTGACAGACATCGGAAAACAGAGTAATCACGAAAATAATACTTAAATACATATGTTTAACACCCTTACACAGGACAAACACAAATATCATCATATAAATATTAGTCCTGGGTGTTTAACCCACGACCCAGATGTTTGTTCAAAATCTGCTTGTTATTGCAATATAGTTTATCTGTATTTACTTGGCTGTCTGCCAAACTTATATTTGCTTAGATTTATATTTGATGTTTACTTATAGCCTAAATTTGGAAGCAACGCTCGAGAGCTAGTTCATTTAAATTAGTTATATTTCGTTATTTGCCGCGCGGTACCGGCAGAAGAGAAAAAGCGACTAAGGTACCAGAACCGACAGATGGCGGTATATCCATCCGAGAAGATAGCAGATATTGGCAGCATACCTGCCACCAAAGCTACACTCTGCGATTGCCAACACGCTTGTAATCTATACATATATCACACTTCGTAATCTATAGCAAATATGTGTATATCCTTTCTTGACTACATGATACAAGATTTTGTTCAACCCTTTCTACCCATTATATCATAAAAATCTCTTCGTGTTCTTAGATGACAGCCACGAGAAATCTCTCAAATCATCAAATAATCTTTTACTTAGAACATCTATGCATTCCACAAAGTCATTTACGTCTCGGGCCTTTCGTTTGTGGAATTCGTTTCCTCTTAATTTTAATTTCACGCAATTACTACCTGTGTTAAATCGGTAGGGGAAGGATCACTATTTATATATTTACATTTAATTACTTATCTATGCTAATATTATACAACTGAAGTATATAACATCTATTTATATATATATCGATTATCCTTCAATTTTAGGTTACAAATAAACTCATGCGTTGCTTCTGAAAACGAAGAAACGACAATTAAAGTCTATTCTTCCACCAATTATTCTTATTTATCTATTTTAATTCTATTTAATCTATTTAATCACAATAATCTAATACAATGCTATTTTTTTCATAACCTCTCAACTGACCATTGACCTCAGACTCTAGCGCTTGTCAGTTGTCAATGTCATTCAAT
>JACJUM010005600.1:599297-644336 GCA_020976665.1 Heortia vitessoides
TTTTTTATTTTAGATAATTTATTGATAGAAAATACTGAATTATATTTAAGACTAGCAGTGCCCCGCGCTTTTTCCTGCGGTAATTTGTTAAACAAACCTAGCATGATGTTATATAGCCTTTCTCGTTAAGTGGGCTAGACTGGATTTTATGATCTTATAGTTTAGCCCTTGAATTACCCCTTACAATTTCTCCTTTTATATAAATTGATACATATTTTTATAATATTTTATTGAAATAACTTTAGATTTTAGAGAACTTTAAAACTCTTTTTGCCCCCCTCCCTTTACCCTTCCGTATTCATTAGAGAAAAAACTACTTGTCCATCATTCCCATGCCTGCCGCCCTGTGATTTTTTCTAAATAGTAAAATAAGTTGTATAATCATTTATGTATGTGGTATGTTATTTTCTGGATATATATGGTAGTAGTATTTACTTATTTTTTTATTATAAAATGTATGTACACAGCGAACTGCCCTATCACATTTTCATCCAAAGATCGCCTGGAAGAGATCGCTTTGAGCGATAAGGCCGTCAATAGTATTATGATCTATAAGTTTTATTATTCAATCAAATTTTCTGTATACAAGAAATAGTAAATTAGTAGTATTATTATACTATCCTATTAATTTTTTTGATAATCTCAAATTATGTTTAAAAAAAAATCTAATTACCTACTGTAGAAAAAGTTTTTTATTACAGTTGAATGTTGACGGCAGAATTACGTAAGACAATATTCAAAAGTGTACCGTGTCAAAATTTGAGTTCTATCCTAAAAAATTTTCATTCAAAGCCACATTACATTTTCTTACATATAGATAAAAGATAAATTATATAATATTACGTAAATATAGATATATAACACAAACAAAGTCTTAACTAACCGAAATTGATAAGGATTGCCTTGCAAATATCATTTATTACAGCTGAATTTTTAAAACGTATGCCGGCACATTTCTTATCTTTTATCTATGAAGTAATCGATTTTATCTTTTGTTATCATTATGTATATATGTTTGAGTTGGTGTGTGCATCGCACTATTTTACTTGTCCGCTCTTAATAATATATAACGAAAACCTTATATTATCTATGTAACGAAGTCAACATACAAGCATACGGTCAGCTTGATGGTGCAGGTTACCGCAGCCTATAGACGCTCGTGTCATCACAAAGATTAAAGATACTATGTGATATTCACCCATCAATTTCACTGCCTCTCTCACACTTGAGTCCGGAACACAGCAATGCGAACTGTTTGGAGGTAGAAATAGGTGAGAGTGAGGTACTTACGCAGGCGAACTTTGTAAGAGTATTACCTTGTGTATATTTTTATTTTATTTTATATTTTTCTATATACAACTTAAATATAGAAAATAAAAACGGAATAAGGTTGATTACAGCAAATAGCGAACGACGAATAGGCGATAAATACTGAAATGATTAATTTCTATTCATATTCTTTCCTTTTGAATCTGGTGAACCGGTGTAGAAACCCCCACCCTATAATTAACTTCAAAAAATACCTTCCTCAGTCACCCTCACACTGGATCTCCACAATCACAAAAACTTCACACGTATTATTTTCGTAAGCCGTCCGTGAGGGACCGGCAGAGTCGAAAAGTACCTCCCACTGCACCAGATGTCGTAAGAGGCGACTAAGTTACCGACAGATGGCGGTATATCCATCCGGAACAGTGCAGCTCAAATGCACAGGGCGGGATTGGGCAGCAGCATCCCCGTCGCGAAAGCTGCGCTCTGCGAATGGCAACACGCTTGCCCTATTATGCGCAAAAAACCTCGTTTCTTGGAGAGGCTTTCTAGATATTTAATGGCTGGTATGATGATGATTTTCATAGAGCAGTAGATTATAATTAATAGAGTACGCGTACAGCCCCTACCTCTCAAGTGAAAACCGACTGTACTAGTGCATATCAATCCACTCTTGCAAACAACGACTAACTGTTCCAAATGATGCTCACTTAAGCTGAGGACGGCCTAGAGGTGCACTCCAGAACTCTCCATGCAGCAGTCGAGCAGTCGAAACAAGCGTGCAATATTGTAGACTGATTGTATATTGATTCCGAAAACGGGAGTCCACATTTGTTCTAATTAAAAAAAGGTATTTTTTCCGAAATGTTTAAGGATAAAACTTTTTTGTACGCGGCCTGCGTCCAGCGCGAGGGTTTTGTAGACGTCATACGCTACCAGCGCGGGGTCTTCATTCTTCATGGCCCCATCAGCGTCGGTTCTGAGTGCTGTGCCCTGCCCTCTTTTAAGTCTAAAGTCTTCAAATGTGTGTTACCGATCACATACAGCCCTTGAACGCCCTTCTCATATAAGCCTTATTACCTAACTAAAAGTGACCAAACGAGCTATGGCGAGGTCGATGATTGGAGTGAATTTACGCTATCGGGTCAGGTATGAGGAGGTCCGTAAAATAAAATTTAAAAAATTATCAGTATATGATGGGCCCGATGGCGTAGATGGTAGTGATTCTATCTTATGTGCCAAGGGTCGTGGGTTCGATCCCCACCTAGGACCTATGTTTGTTCTGTGTCTGTGTGTTAAAAATATTTATTTAAGTTATAATATTGTCTGATATCCGTAACACAAGTGCTTTAAGCGATTTACCACAGAGTTAGGTAGATGAATGAGATGTGTGAATTTACCTTTATCAGTGGTAAAAAACATAGTATTTTGTATTATTATCTACTGTAATTTAAACCAAACAATAATTGAATTGTTGCAAAAACTATACTAATATCATTATAATGAAAAATCCTAATATGAAAATAATACACCAATTTAAGGCTCAAAGTCAATGGTAAAGTGGATTGTTGTTAACAAACATATCATTTGAAGGAAGTCCACGGCTGGACATAGACCTTTTCAAGTAATGGTCCAGGATTCTTGCGCTGAACAGTCGTACTGGCAATACTGGTGGTGAGGATATACAGGTATCTGTCATTATTGGTACAGCAGTCTAAGAGTATGAAATACTCGAGATAGTTGAAATTATTGAAGTTTCTCTCTGTCCAAGTTCCTAGATTAACCTGGCCATGGAATAAAATAACGATGGCTAATATAGATAGATAAACAAGGTTGATATAACGAAATGGTTAGAATTTTATTTCCTGCCAACCTTTTTCCAGTTGCGAGAACTGACTTAGAAAGGTTATGAGCAAGGTCCGGCCTAGCTTCCTAGATTGTAATCTAGACAGGTTTACACCTGTGGTTATACACAATTTCACATAAACTTTTCTAACATTTACGCGTTTAATACTCAAATTAAAACTACTCTTTTCAGTTAAAAGTTGTGAACAATAAAAGAGTAATATTTTATGACAATTTTGAAAACTTCGAATAAAAATTTATAAAGTTAAATAAACCGCCCTTTTAAGCCGTGAAAAGAGTAGTGTTACATATATATAAATATAAATAAAATTTAAGTATATATTGGTGATTTCATATTAACAGATATTTACAATCATTTATTTGCCAGTGAAAGTCCCGGTAAATAAAACATTTATTTATTATTAACAAAACAATACGGGTTATTGCAATTACACAATTATGAAGTTGTAACAAAAATTAAATTTTTCTACATCGAGCTTAATTATTAATGATCTGACGTTTTCGACAATTACGTCAAAATCCGGGTGACACATAAGGAGTGCGGTTAAGTGCCTACTGCATGCGGCATAAAGGTGATTGCGCACGCGCTACAGTACGACATGGCAAAGGCGCAAACAGCCGATGTCTTCGTCCCGATCGAATGCGCAAATGGTTGTCAGGCACAAAGATGCGAGACAATTGCTTTACACACTAATAATACAACATTGTTATTTTGAATGTACGTACTTTAAACACTTCCGTATGTATTTAAAAATAGCTGTCAGTTTTAAATTACAAAACGAATATTCCAATGTTTATTTAAATGAATAGATATTTTTTATATTTTTTGTAAATAATCTGTTGATAAGCATCTACCTCAGTACCAGGTGTCGTAAGAGGCCACTAAGGTACCAGAACCGACAGATGGTGGTATATCCAATCGAGAAATTGTTGCTCAAATGAATAGCGTGGGGATGGGCCATAAGGCAGTATCCCCGTCGTGAAATCTGCGTTCTGCGATTGCCAACACGCTTGCCCAACACTGCAATTATGGGCAAAAGTCCTCCTTTCTTGGGGAGGCCTATGTCCAGCAGTGGACTTCTAATGACTATATAATCTATTGCATTTTCAAAATGCATTATTAGCGGAGAATACAATTTCTGTGCCTCAAACTTTGGCCAAGGTTTTTATTTGTATCTTTATGACGTACGTTGTCAATGGATGAATTGGCAGCTCTCTGGATTAATATATCACTGATAATCATTGTCAATAAAACTACAAAAGTATAGCACGCATCACGCCAATTGGTCGCTCTTAAAGTTAAAATATTTTTATGTATTCCGTTCTCTACATCATTCGCTTTCTGTCATTCATTCATTAATGATTTTATCACTGTTTTATTGATTTTCCTTTGATATTTACTTATATAATTTACCTAAATTTACCTTAAAATACACGTTCTAACTGTTACAATTTTATGAGTATTGTTTTTTCTCGAAACAGAACTAACAATTACGCAAAATGACCCTAATAACATTGATGAGTAAGACAGACTTTACAAGGTCATCAATGGTAGGTCTTTCTTAATTTTTTTTATTTATTATTTTTACAAGGTTGGCAATGCGTAACTGATATTCTTGTAATAATACGAGCGTCTATAGGCTGCGCTGACGCTTACTATCACGCGGTCTGTCTGCTTGTTTGTCTACATCATAAGAAAGGCTATAAATTGAATCTACCGAACAAGGCGAAACAAAGTAATTATCATAAACATAATTTTATTTTGTATTATTGTAAAAAATAACAACAGCCAACTGAAAATTTATTTAAGGGTCATCCATAAAGTACGTCACACGATTTTCATGATTTTTTTACCTCCCCCCCCTGAGCTCCTCCCCGCACCACAGGTTACATGTGGTTACATTTCTAAAACCCTCCCCTTCCTTAGTGTGACGTCATATGTTTTAAAAAATCACATCAAAAAACTATTACATTTAATTACATTTAAATTAAGTACTTTTATGAAATCAACATTTTATAAAATATTCGAAACAATAACAAAGCAATAAAATATTTAATAAAGAAAAAGAAAGAGAAAAACTTTATCATCTTCATTCCATAAACTTTGAATAAACTCCCCTAAATTATTTATAACTGGTCTGAGAGTCACTTAGTTCTTATTTAGGTTTTTCACGTCAAGACCATTTGTGGTGTCTCTTTATGTGGCTAAGACACTAGAACGGGTATGAACTCATCAACAAAACAAAGCCGTAGTATTTCATGGGTTAATATTTCAAAAACGCGATTTAATACCTCTAGATGTATTAGATTTTGAAAAGTGACCCCTCCCACCCCTTGTCACACGTGTGACGTGCTTTACGGATGACCCCTTATGGATATACAATTAATTAGACCAAAATTCAATGGGGCAAACGTAATAGCTGAAACCTGAGCTTAATAAAAAAGTGTGCATTAAATCACAACATTCCATAATTTTTAATAAAACTATTTAAACAAGGAACAAACTTCGACACCGTTGGAGTCTTGAGGCTAACCTTGTGACTTGAGGATATTTTCCCACATTACTCAGTAAATTCACTGCCTCTCTGCCTTCACACAGGAACCCAAAAAATTTAGCGGTTGAAATAGGTGAGAGTGATGTACTAATGCAAACGACCTTTTGTATGTAAATATTATTAAATAGATGTATAAATAGTAATAAATATTTGTAAGCATGTTGAGATATTGCTTTAATTTTATTTAAAAATTGTAATCTTAATCTTTTGCTATCAATAAATGGACTTATATGGAAATAAAGTTAATTTAAGTAACCAGTGAAATTACTATTTGTCTTCCTTCCTTCATGTTACTTAACTATTTTTGAAATACTCCCATTTTATAATATATTTTTATTACAATAAATACTACGACTTAGCCTGGATCTATTTATTTATCTATTTATTTATTTAGTTGGATGGATACAGCCTGTCAGTTCTGGTACCATAGCCGCCTTTTACCTCACCTGGTACAGGAAGAGGTGCTATTCTACTCTGCCGGTAACTCGCGGCTTAATTTATGTACCTTATTCAATTCTCTGTCGTTAGCAGACGGCGATTCTTAAGTTAATTCTTAAGATATATATATATCTTTATACATAAATAAAAAATGTTTGTCGCGGTGTTTCTAAACTACTGAATTGATTTTAGTAATTGTTTGCCTACTGTGTACAGTTTGATCCAACTTGAGAGATATGATAGTTTACATATCAATTGATAATTAATAATTAATAATTAATATCTATATATCTATTTCATGATAAACATAAGAAAGACGTCTGTCGGGTCAGCTAGTTGAATTCATACTAATATTATAAAGAGGAAAGTTTATGTGTGTGTCTTTTTGTTTATCCGTCTTTTGCTGCTAGACGGAATGATGCAATGAATTGATTTTTAAAGTGGAAATAGTTGCAAAGATGTATAGCGATATAGGCTACTTTTTGTCTCATTTTAAACCCCCATTTTCCTAAAATGGGGGCCGAAATTTGTAAAGAGTGTTCCGGAATTTTCAAGGTGAAAAGCTAAAAGTTAGTTTGCGAACTATTATGACTAACAACAAAAATCGTGTATAATTTTTAATTTTAATCTGTCCCCCCCCCCAACCTCTTTAAAGAGTGGGTGCAATTTTGTATGGAACTGTTCGCAGTTTGCAAGATGGGAAGACATAAAATATAGTCTACAGTTGCGTCTTAAAAATCCTATAACTATATTCTATTCCTTGTTCCCTTCTGTGTTCTAAATCAAGAAAGGGGAACCTCGAAATTAATGCGAGCAAAACTGCGGGAAAATTCTAATGTAATATATATACTTGATTATTAGTTGTTAACAAAATTCTTGAAACGTGTCTTTTACTTATTTATCTTATCAATATAACTTAAAGTGAGTATACAATTAATTGGATTTTCAAGTATTTATGGGTACGTCGGGTAATTTACAAGTACTTATGTGGCTTAGGTCTTTACAACCACATACCTATATACCAGGTATATTCTAGTAGGTATTGCAGGCAACACTGAATTTTATTGGAATTGAAGTTTTATCAGCCTTTGGAAGTCCACTGATGGATATAGCTGTACTCTAATGGGGGATTTTTGCTGTTACGGGTGGGTATACCGCAATCTGTCGCTTCCAGTACCGCAGTCGCCTCAGTCATATGCATGGAAGTTTCTTTTCAACAAACAAGCATACAATCTGCGTGATAGTAATCGTCACAGCAGCCTCTAGATTCTCGTAATATCACAAGGATATCACTAACGCGTTGCCAGCCTTGTGACTTGAAGATATTATGTCACATTACTCAGTGATTGCACAGCTTCTGTCAGATTCACTCTGCTCAGACTTTTTCAAAATAATGATGCGGCGATTGTAATGTATCATTACCATTGCTGCACGAGTAGCCATCTCAGACGATTATGCAGTGTGATGTCACTACGATGTTACTATATCAAGATCATCATATCATGCATTGAAAGTCCACTGCTGGACACAGGCCTCCCCAAGAAAGGTGGAATTTTGCCCATAATTGCCGCGCTGAGCAAGCGAGTTGGCAATCACAGAGCGCAGATTTTGCGACGGCAATGCTGCTGCACATCTCCGCCCTGTGCATTTAAGCTGCACTGTTTTGGATGGATATACCGCCATTGTCGGTTCTGGTACCTATGTCGTCTCTTACTACACCTAGTATAGGGGGAGGCACTATTCTACTCTGTATCTCGCGACGTACCATAACAAGCGATTTTTGGTTATATCCCGGGGCACCTCCGCCCTGTGCAAAATGACAAGTTTCTAACCATTATAGTTTAGGTCCTGCGTTGACATGTCAGTTAGTCGGTATTTTATTGTTATATATATATAGATTGAGGCATCTCAAACTCCACTTCACACCAAGAAAATCGAAAAAGAATAATTCTGACGCATTGAAATTAAAATCAAATTAATCTGTTTCAGTGTTTCGTATCGGCGGGAGTATGCCTGAACCTCGGAGGTCACGGGCTGGTGATGGGGTTCGCAGCCATTTTGCTGCCCCAGCTGCGGTTGCCCGGATCACTTATACCCATCGATGACTCGTCTGGATCGTGGATTGGTGGGTGCACTCTTTTTTGAAGTCTCTTGAAAAGTAAAAAATGGGTCAGAAATACTTTATTTTGAAAACGATTTGAGGTGTCGAACTAAAATTAAAAGTATATACTCAAATCTAAAGTCACTTTACGCTGTGAAAAATATTGAAACAATTCCATTGTATCGATATTCTTATAGAAACAATTATTTATCGGGTATTTCCGTTAACATAGAACTATAGAAACCTTTATGTATGTGATGAATTATTTTTAAGTTTTTGTTCTGTGTCTGGGTGTTATTAATATGTATTTAAGAACTTTATTTGTGATTCCTCTGTCTTCGCTGAGTCAGGTCAACAAATGAGATGTCGGGTAAATTTTTTATATTATTGTAATAATTGTCTTTAAAATAATTACGAAATTAAGTTCCTATTTATCTATGGAAAAAAAGTTCGCATTTTTTTTAAGTATCTTTAAATCGCACTAGTACCCACGGGATAAGAAGAAACTGATTTCCACTCGTGTATTTCCTTACTCTCCTTCATCTATTCAACTTATAACCCTCAATTTTATCAGCGTACGTCTTTTGAGATTAGTTGCCTTTACCAAGCGTTCTATTTATCTTCGTATCTAACTAAAATTTCATCATAATCATACCAGCCATCGAAAGTCCACTGCTGAACATAGACCTCCTCAAGAAAGGGGGAATGTTGCCCATAATTGCCGCGCTGGGCAAGCGTGTTGGCAATCGCAGAGCGCAGCTTCGTGACGGGAATGCTGCTGCCCACTCCCGCTCTGGGCATTTGAGCTGCAATGTTTTGGATGTATATCCATCTGTCGGTTCTCGTACCTTAGTCGCCTTTTACGACACCTGATACAGGGGAAGGTACTGTTCTACTCTGCCGATACCTCACGGCAATATTTAATTCCGTCATATTTTTCACGTAAATATGTTTATTAATTTGCCTCAACAGTGGAAGATAATTCAGTAAACAAATCATTATGTAGTTATACTCAACATTTAATGACACCACTCGACAACTAATACGTGGCATAATCAATATGTATAAGCGACTTGTCACGATGTCAAAGCAATTAATAACAATTATTTTAAGTTATATTTCTCTTCATATTGACAACACAATTCATACATTTATCTTTATTTTATTTCATACAATTATATATGAATAAATAGACACACAACAGCACATATGTCGATAGGCGCGTAGGATTTGTGACGTCGTCGCTGACATCAGGGTCTTCAGCTGCAGGGTTTATAGGGTAGGTCTCAATCAAATCAAACCACTTACTTAGTAGAAAAGACTGTTAGTATAATCATAAAGTCTAAGGATTACAGCAAACTTGGTTAAAGTCGGAATTGAGTGTACCAGTGATCTCGTGTTTGAAGTCCGATCCGATCAACTGCCAAAAACAGAATGGCGCGCAACACGCACAAAATGGTACAGGAATCCGATATTTCCCGTCAACACGATTCCGCTTACTATCAGTCACTCAAATGAATAATTTTTAAAAAAGTAATGCGATGGCTTCTGCGATCTCTTCCAGTATGTTCCAAAAATATGAATATCTATATATATATGTGTGTGTGTGTGTGTGTGTGTGTAACATTCATACATTTAGCTTAACTTATGAGACCCTGATGTCAAAACTAGAGTAAACCCCGTGTGACGGATCGCCAGGCTTCCCTTCGATCTACAAGCGAAATTTTATTGTGTAGATGAATTAATTTTTTCATGAATTACCTAATTTTTTAACAGTTATATTTACAAAATACTCAAAAATATGACACAATATAGAATTATGTAAAACTAATAATTATATTAATAACTTCCCTTTTTGACTTGTAAATAGAATGTATTATGTTAGGACTGTCAGTAATTATTTCTGTCTTCGTAATTAATATGCATTTACCAACCATAGAAATAATAAGTCTTTGCACGTTTTTTGCGGAAGTAAATATAAAATATGATACAACTTTGTTAAGTCTATGTTGAAACATCCACCCAAGAAACAGAAAAATCTATGAGAGAATTGGTTTTTAAAACAACAGTACAAACTGTATATTTACTTCTTTTGCTTTCAAGGGCGGGATTATAATGTAGTAAAATATGTTTTTGTAGTACGGTATGCAGCATAAACAGCTTCCAAACATATAGAACTCTACATTGTTCATAAAGATCACGCGTGGGATGAAATTTATTTGATGCTGAGTGAATTCTTATTTATATAAATATGGAGGGCCCCCCCTCCATATTTATATAAATAAGGGGGGAGCTTTACCCTTATTTCCCGTGCCAGGTAGGCGTGGTGGCAATCGCAGACCGTAGCTTCGCAATTGGAATGCTACTGCCGATCCCCGCCCAGACGGACCATTTGCGCTACACTGTAATGGGTGGATATAACGCTATTTATCGGTTTCGGTATCTCAGTCGCCTCTTGCGACACCTGTTACAGGGGGGGGGGGGGTATTCCACTCGGCGGGTACCCTGCGGCTAAACTTATTCAACAATAACATAACAGAACAGCTTTAATAGTATTTGGACGTATTCTTTATTAGTGTACATACAATGTCTTACTTCTTTTTTAATGTTCTTATATTTGGTTTTCAGCATCCATCTTGGGTTTCGCCCTAGTCGCGGGCAACTTCATAGCGCCAACTATAATGGCCAAATACGGCAGAAGAACAGCAAACTTGGTGAGCATAACACCGATGATCGTCGGCTGGGTATGCGTGCTGACAGCAAACAGCGTTGCATCACTCCTCGTCGCCAGGTTCCTCCAAGGAGTCTCCATGGGGATGAGCGCCACGTTAGGCCCCGTCCTAATCGGAGAGTACACCAGCCCCAAAAACAGGGGCGCATTCCTAACTGTGATATCTCTTACCATTGCTACTGGAGTATTAATAGTCCACTCTTTAGGATCCTATCTTAGCTGGCAGTGGACAGCTCTCGTCTGCTGTTTCATAGCATTCATAGACTTAGTCATTGTTATGTACTCTCCTGAATCTCCCAGCTGGCTGGCTGATCAGGGCAGGTATGATGATAGCAGAAGAGTGTTCCGGTGGCTCAGAGGTGATGCAGAGGAAGAGGAACTTAAGGAAATGATAGAAGCGAGTACCATAATTAATGAATCTAAAGTGGACGCGAATATATCACAGTCGTTAATGAAGAAATTTAGAGCAAACGTGACTTATTTCAACGCTACGATTAAGAAGAAAGAGTTTTACAAACCTATTTTCATTATGATACATATATATACGTTAGGGCAGTGGGCTGGTGCTAACATTCTGGCCGCGTACACGAGAGATATATTCGAAAATGTTATTGGTTCGGAAGCGAACATAGCTGTTATGATAATTACATTGGATACTCAGAGAATCATATCAAACTCTGTAGCCGTGTATGTGATTAAGAAAATAAAGCGGAGGACGATGCTGTTCGCGACTGTTGGAATCAATTTGTTCGCGTTTGTAGCAACTGCAGGATATGTGTACGCGAAAGCGAACGCCATGTTGCCTTTTGACCATCCATTCATTGGCATCTTCTTAATCCATGTCCACATGTTTTCTATAGCCACAGGAACTGTGCCATTACCGTTCATTATTGCTGGAGAGTTGTTTCCTCTCGAATACAGGAGTTTGGCTGGTGGGATTAGCGTTCTCTTCTTGTCTTCTAACCTATTCATCACAGTGAAGACTCTACCATTATTGCTGAGCAGTGTAGGTCTAACAGGGGCGTATCTTCTGTATACAGCTGTGGTTGGCTACTGCCTGATCATCGCTGGAATATTCCTGCCAGAGACTAAAGATAGGACGCTTCAGGATATAGAAGATGAGTTCAGAGGTAGACCGTTATCACCTGAAGAGATGAAGTCAGTGCAGTCGCTTACATCTATGAAGTTGTATAATAGAGATAGAAGATGTAGCAGTCCAGTCGTTTAGGAAGGTAAATGAATGTTTGTAATTGGTGAATATAAAATGATTGAGTGATTGTAATGTCATGTGGATGAAAATTTACATTTTTAGGTATAAACTTATTTAGAAATGACATTATGGTTTCAAGCTGGTTTAAAAACGTAAGGGCAGTCGCACGACTAACACCAATATTACCTGTGTTAAATTTATTTGTTATTTTTTATATCTTCAATGTGTCTGGTTTCTAAAGTACAAGGAAAATCTTTAGTTTGGTGCCAGAGCAATGTAACGATGTGACGTTGACTCACATCTATTATGATATCGAGGCTGTAATTATATTTAAAAGTTGATTGACAAGTACTTACGTAAATTTAAAATTTATGAAAAATAGTTGTATTTTTTTCTACGGTAACGAAATTCTTCTAACGAAAACTTCAATTTTTAACTAAAATGTATTCATGAAAATAAAAGCGTTGTTGTCTATTCAACTCTGTCAATCTATTTCTCTCTTAAGTTCTAAATTGCGAGATTTTAACTGATTTGTGAAGTACAATTAGAAAATTGTTTACTATTCAAATACGATTGCAAACTCTTAAAATTATAAGGTAGGCAATTTCTTTTTTGGTATGTATTGCCGTAAAATATTTTCAGGATTCTTTTGATGTATTTTTCATATGTGATTAGTTTTATTGATATTAGATTGATTGAAAGTAATAGGAATGACTTGAAATATTCTGCCAATGTTATTAAAGCGAACAATTTACATTTGATTTTACATAGGAAAGTTCAAAGCGATACATATCGAATTTAGTACTTAATTATTTGTGTGTCTGATATTTATATTTATAATATCTGACGGATGCGCCATGGCACAGATGATAGTGATCCTGTCTTATGCTCCAAAAGAGAAACATTTATATGATGATATTTTTGTTTGTTCGGTGAGTGGGTTCTAAAAACATTTAATAAGTAAGTATTATATTTGTAAATTCACTGTCCGTCACACAAGTGCTTTAAGCTACTTACCTCGGAGTCGGTCAATGTAAATATTATTTTAAAAAATAAACTCTGTGAAAAGATTGTCTTTATATACGTATATATATTTCAGTGATATTATTTAGTTAATAGGTAACTTATTAGTGAAAATTTAAAAAAAAAACACACACGTTCAAATAGGAATAAGGTATAAGAACTTTTGAAAAAGCTACTTTTAAGAAATACCAGTAGAAAGAAAATATTTATAACAAAGATTTATAGAAAGATACATATTCTTCAGGCATAATACTAAAAGTTCTACAATTTGATTAATTAATCAAATTGCATGTCTTGATTAAATAAATTATATTAATAGAACATATTTTATAGATATACTCTTTATTTCAGTCGAAACTGTTAGACAATATGATTATTTTTTCAGCATCCAACAAGGTTTTGAAGTAATTACAGACATTTGTAGCTTATCTATTTTTTGACAATTAAAGAAAAGTATCACACTATTTATTTTGGATTTGAAACGCGGTTAATTTTTCTTTTTTATATTTTTGTTAAACCTTTCTATTACCGTGCTTCTAAATATTTGATTGTATTTAAAAATGATTACTCGTTCAAAATTTGTTTTTAAATGTTTGGGACTTAATAATTATTTGAATTTATAAGAAATATACAAAAGTATTTATGCATAGAAGATATAAATAAGTGTAGTGTATACGTATACGTAGATGTAGAGAATTGTAAATTATTTTGAAGATATTCCAAAAGGTACTGAGGTACCTATGTAATTAAGTTGGAAATGTTGTGATAATTAAAATGTGACAATAACTGTTCAGTATTTGTTTAATTATTATTAACAATAAACGATATTATTAATTTAAATAGATTTATTTTATTGTTAAACCTTTTTTGTATTCCTTTTTTAACTAACTAACACTAAACAAACAATATACATACAATTAGTTGCAAAAAATAGAGTAATTTTTCTTTAAAAACAACGGTACCAAAATAATTTCAATCATTTGTAAATGTTACTGGCCGGTTTTAAAAATGCTGTGGTATTTAAAACAGTACGTTCTAAATTTAAATTTTCGTTTGATGCTCGTTTTTACAGAAAAACACTTTTTATCCTACATTTTTGGTGCAAAGTTCAGTGCGAAGTTCATTATCCAAAAAATAATATCGGTTTTCATAACTTATAGTCAATTTTTATGAATTTATTTCATTTTCTTAATTGTCAAAGCTTCATTTATTGCTATTAAGCTCTCTCAATAATGTTAGAAAAAGTGGTAAAAGCTACCAAAATTATTGCGCTGCTCAAAGAGGGTTGCAGTCAATGCTTCGTGGCTCAGAGGCTAAGTGTGTAAGTAAGTCGCACGACGGTTTAAAGGACCTCGCAACGGTATCAAAACACCGGATCCGTCGACAGAAGGCCTGGTTCTGGAAGAAAACCATGTACCCAACCACGGGATGATTGTTTTCTTGTGAGTCGCGCATTGAAAAATCGCAAGTGTTCGTATGTGGACCGTAAGAACAACCTCGAAGAAGTAAGAAAAAGAAGAATAATTATTACATACACAGTTTTTGAATAACTTAAACTGTTTATGCAGCGCATGCGACGTAATACCTCAAATGTAAATAATTTTCCCCGTTCTTGCAACATTTCTCACTTACGCTTCGCTCCTATTGGTTTCGGCGTAATGTTATATGGCCTAAAACCTTCCTCTATAAATGGACTATCCATAAAAAAAAGAATTATTCAAATCGGACCAGTAGATCCTGAGGTAGGCGCGTTTAAACAAACAAAAAACAAACTCTTCCGCTTTATAATATTAGTATAGATATAGATTTAAGGTGAACAATTGCAACAAAATAAAACATGGTATACACATTTCTCTACTGAAATAAAATTTTAATACGCTTGATATTTCGTTTTCCTGCAATAAACTCTACTACTTTTAAACATAAATGTTGGCCATACAGCGCCTTATTGTTTACTTATCGTTTCGTAGACGACACGGAGACAACTTTTCTTTTTAAAGTTCTATCGTATGTCTTTTCATTACGTTTGTTTCGAAATGAAATACATACACTTCTTATTTATTTATTGATAGTGATTCCAAGAAAATGTTTTTCATGGTTCCATACCGGGTAAAAAATGGGCCCTATTTAACAGTCACCGGGTTGTATATAATAAACCGTGATACCTAGACAATAGACTAAATAGTATAAAACACTGTTGCTTCCCATTGCCTAGAAATAGCCTTATGTATGCTCAGATTGTTTTTTTTTATTGATAGTGTTGTAGGTTTTAATAAATAATATAGTTGAGAAACACTAATAACTTTAAAAGTTTCTAATTTAATGTCGTAAATAAACCTTACTTTTGCAATTACATTGCAAACGCTAACTAAAAGTAAAAAGAAGACAATAAAATGGACTATTTTCCTAAAGTGAACCAAAATAAAATTAAAATACTTCACCAAAATATTGGAAGTATCCTTTTAAAACAGCCAATATTAGACTAAACTCTAAGGATTACGTGAAGCGAACGAGGATTCTGCTATTATTTGCTTTACAGAAATATTCCTTAAGTCGGGCAATGATAATTTCATAAAAAAATGCATCAAAATGCTATCAATTAGCACTTGCTTTTAGTAGGGAAAACTAAAGAGCCGGAACTTGCATATTTACGAATAAGAACTAAATTAATTAACTCAAACTTTAAATTGAATACATTAATAAACGAAAAGAGTTTAGCATTGATATCCCTCTTTATAAGTTAATAGTACAGTAATTTCTGTGTACAGAATATCGATATCTGACCGCAATATTCTCTTGCATAAGTTTGATAGTTTGTTTTGCGAGATATATAAATAATACAAGTCAAATATTAAAATAATTATTACAGTCTATTTAAACATAAATACGTTAACATGGAAGACATAGTATGCAAAAATCATAATGAGCCCACTCGAAAACAATCATGATTGACCATATTGTTAGGACTATAAACATGCAGACGCTATATGATTACATTTGTTTTTATCCGACCACAATACTGAGCAGTTACTAAGCTTTAATGTTAAAGAGAAGCCGGCGTCGCCAGAGAAATACTTTGTGTTCAAAAAGAATTGTTCATAGCTATTCACTAAGCACATAAATAAATTTAAGGAGTGTCTGAACAGTACTACTTGGCTTCACGTTTATGAATAAACTGATTTTAATATTGATTTTTAATTACGATATTTTGCGTTTACCCTATAATTTGTAATAAAAGATAAACTAAATAACAGTAACATTAACAGTAAAAAGATTAACCAATGGCGGAGAATAAGTTGTAATACTAAAAGATATCTGCGTTATCGCTATAATACTCACAAAATAACAAGCCACAAAAATTGGTATGTGAGATATTCTAAATTATTCTTAATTATTATAAAAATAACTCTAGTATAATATTTATAAATAATAGTCATATTAAATGTAAAGTGACATGGTCAGTAATAAAACAATAAGTAAAATAATAATTAAGTTTCTGAATTAAATATAAATAATACAGCAAAATTAACTAATCCCACAACTTAACATCCCACAACTTAACATCCCAAAACTAATAATCGATTTATCCAAACTCATTCGTTTCGTTAAAAAAGATACGAACTTCCAACACACTATCCAATATTTTGTTTTTGATGCAAACGACAGAAAGGGAAATGAAAACAGAAGTGAGAAAGGTAAATAATACAAATGCCAAAGGTAATGACGGTATAAGCACTTAAATAATAAAAAGATGCATTGACGAATTACTACCAGTTCTCACCAATCTTTTAAGCAAAGGTCTAAAGTTGTGTGTTGTTAGACCACTTTATAAAGGTGGAAAAAAAATAATTAGTAACTTTTGTTCCTCTTCTAACAGAAGAGGAACAGAACTAAACTCTAGTTCTATCAAAAATATAAAACTCTAAATGACGAACAATATGGCATTCAGAATGGTAATTTCATAAAACTGGCTATTTTTGATACAATGAATACAATTTTAAATAATATTAATAATGAATTTTGGGCTACAGACCTCTTTTTTACTTAACTAAGGTGTTTGACCTTTTTTATACATTAATTACTTCTAAAAAGGTAACCGTGCAAGTTAGCCGTGAGTTACCGGCGGTTTAGAATAGTGTGCAAAAGGCGGGATGGGCTGCAATTATGGGCCAAAATTCCGTTTTTATACGGAAGTCCGATGTCCATCAGTGGCCTTCCAATGGCTGATATAATGATGATGAGAAGTCTCGGATGGAAATATAGTAGGGTATATAAAATAAGCAATGGGCACTACATAACATAACTATTATATTAGTAGTTACAAATATAGTTACGAGAGTTAGTTAGTAAATACATAATCGTTAGCTCGATACTAATTGTGTTTCGTCACACTCGCGATGTCCTTTGTGCAAATATTATTATTTACATTCAAAATCCTTCACTTCAACCACACATTCAGTTGTTGGCGGCCGAGCAAGATGGCCGCTTGCCTTTACGGACTAATAATTTTACAAGATTAATGGATACCGAATTATCGTTTGCTATTCAGGATGGAGGTGCATTTTTTATCGCCATTTTTAAGACAAGTAAGTGCAACTATACACACATGTACATAGCTTGATTATAATGACAGATGTCAATGCAGTAGCATCGCACGAGTAATTGATATCGGAATTGATGAAGATGGTATTTGGCATTTTAATTTGTTTTTCACATTTTTTATTTAATTTATTTAACTTTATTGCCCAAAATGTTACAAAATGTACAAATGGCGGACTTGTAGCCAGATGGCATTATCTCCCAGTCAACCATTACACAAAACAGAAAAAAAAAATATATATATAGTGCTGCAGGCAATATATATATATACAAAATAAATAAACGTTTTAAATGATTAAAATTAAATATATAATTAACCGAAAATGAAGACTAAAATCAGTAACATTTTAAAAACACATAAGTTTAACAGTTATCATTCTAATCGAGTTATATTTATAGGCGTATAATTTATTGATTAAAGATTTAAAATAAACTTGCCTGAAAATGAAATTTTTTTATAGTGCTTCCAGCACTATAAAAAAATTTTGATAGTGTGTATACAAACTTTGTCTCATAATTTGACATTTCAATGGTTAATTGCAATTTACTGAACGTCAAAAATCGAGGAGCGATTTTGATATATATGTACATGAGGTAGAAACAAAATGTCGCCTGCATTTGTACCCCCCTCTCGCCTATTTCTACCGCCAAAAAGCAGTGTTCGCATTGATGTGTTCCGGTTTGAAAGGTGAGAGAGGCAGTGAATTTACTGAGTAATGTGGCATAATATCCTCATATCACAAGGTTGGCAGCGTGTTAGTGATATCCTTGTGATATTACGAGCGTCTATACGCGGACTATACGATTGTTTGTCGACCTGGTCTGATAATAAAATTAATAGATAATAAGATAATATGAGGGAATCTCTTTGGTGCAGTTAAAAATATAACCTATGAACTTAATAAAAAATGGTATGGCATAAATGAGGTAGAACTCAAAGGTTGGCATAAGAACCTCCCTCCCTCCCATAAGAACCTCAATTATTTCTACCTCTAAATATCAGTTTTCGCATTACTATTTGGCGTTTTCCTGTTTGAAAGGAATAGTCAATGAAATTACTGGCTAGTGATATCCTTGTGATAAAACAGGTGTCGTAAAAGGCAAGATAGTGTAACCGAAATGAACAGGGGGGCTAATGGCAGCAGCAACTCTGTCGCGTTAGCTGCGCTCTGCGATTGCCAACACGTTTGCCCATCGCGGCAATTATGGGCAAAATTCCCCATTTCTTGGAAGGCCGTGTCCATCAGTGGACATCCAATGGCTGTAATGATGATGATGGAAATTATTACGATTCATACGCAACTGTCAACTTGACTAGACAAGGCAAAATATAGGTGCCATACACTGCAAATTTTAATGAGAGTTCAGTATCATCCTATGACAATGGCTTGAAATATTTGCTTGACAAATTATTAGCTCTTTTGCGGTATAACTAAAATAGTAAGAAGCGAGACCGATCTCATTAATAACAATGAAAAAATGCATAATCAAGTTCCACTCGCTGAAAAGAAACAAAATGTATGAAATTATAATTGTTTACGCACGTGTCATAAATGTTGTATATATTATACATTTATAACACGTGCGTATTAACGTCGATAATGCCGACCTTCATCTTGCATATTTGTAAATAATTACTTCTAAAAGTCGATTGATACTGAGCCGTTGGATGCCGGCAAAGTAGAATGGTACCTCCCCTATACCAGGTGTCGTGAGAGGCGACTGAAGTAACAGAACCGTCAGATGGCGGTATACCCATCCGAAAAGGTGTAGTTAAAATGCACAGGTCGGGGATGGGCAGCAGCATCCCCGTTGCGAAAGCTGCACACTGCGATTGCCATCACGCTTGGCGTCAGCGCGGTAATTATAAAAAAAAATTTTTCAACAGCTGAAAAATATTTTTAGCGTCTTTTAATACCGAGAAATTATGACTAAACAATATATTCGTAATAAAGATAACAGTTTAAAAGTACTTTTGATCAGTAACCGAAAACTGGTAAATCTCAATTCTCTAACGACTAGTGTATCTAGCACAAAGTCTATTTCACTCTCACCTATTTCTACCAGTAAACAGCAGTGAGGTACCGCCAGAGTAGAATAGTACCTCCATCTGTACCAGATGTCGTTAAAGGCGACTAAGGTACTAAAACCGACAGATAGTGGTATATCCAGCCGGGTCAGTTTAGCTCAAATCCAAAGGCTGGGGGTGGGCAGCAGCATCCCCGTCGCGAAAGCTGCTCTCTGGGGAGGCCTATGTTCAGCAGTAGACTTCTAATGGCTGTAATGATGATGATGATGAAACAGCAGTGTTCGCATTGTTGTGATCCGGTTTGAAGGGTGAAAGGGGCAGTGAATTTACTGGGTAATGTGACATAATATCTTCGAGTTACAAGGTCGGCAATGCGCTAGTATCACGCTGGCCGTTTGCTAGTTTGTGGACTTTTGGCATGTAAAATCTGCCATCGAATGTCAGATTTTTTATGACCAAACTGTCATCACTGAACAGGTCGCAACAATAGGTATACCTGTGGTTTCTTGACGCGTTATCTCTTTTATCTGTGGCAAAAAGTCATTTAACCGTCAAGGCGTGGTATTCATTACCATGGGGTACTAGCTGAGCAGAATAGTTCCTTTGTACAAGATGTCGTAAGAGGTGATTGAGGTGCTGGAACCGACAGATGGTATATCCTTCCGAAACCGTGTGTAGCCCAAATGTACAAGGCGGAATGGCATTTCCTTCTTAGGGGGGCTTATGTCAGTATAGTGAGCGCACAACAGCTGATAATATGATCTTGGCATGAGATAGATAGTACTGGAACCGACTGACAGCGGTGTGGACCCAAGACAGCATATCTCATATGCTATGGGGTTGGACAGCAGCATACTATAACTGACCAGTGTGGCAATTGTTATGGTGATTATGATGACCCGCGGCTTTATCCGAGTCTAGGTTCTATACTTCCCTATTTGGATTACAGCGCAGTCTCTACTCTTTTTGACTCTAATTCAGAGGAATGCTTTTCTCCCATTTGATTGTAGGGGCAATAGGCATAGGTCACAAGTCGGCTTGCGGCTTCAATCGAGATTGGAGTATTTTGGGTGATAAAGGATATAATGCAGTAAGTAACAGTTCTGTAAGGTATTTTATGGTTTGTCATAATATAGATTTATGTTTCAGAGTCATTGCGACATTGAAGTTACGTTTAAAATCATCATCATTATCATATCAGCCTTTAAGAAATCCACTGCTGGATAGGCCTCTCCAAGAAAGGAGCAATTATTCTCATAATAAAGCGTGTTGGCAATCGCAGTGCGCAGCATTCGTGACGGAGATGCTGCTGCCCATCTCCGCCTTATGCATTCGAGCTGCGCTATTTCGGATTTTTATATCGCTATATGTCAGTTTTGGTACCTTAGTCGCCTCTTACGACACCTGGTGCAGTGGGAGGTTCTATTTTACTCTGCCGGATTTTCACGACAAAATATCACTCTGTAAAACCTTGGAATGTCACGAGGTACTGGCGTATGATCTTTCTTTTGTTTCAGTAATGAATGTTACTTATGTTACTTTAAATCTGTAACGAATTGTCAATTTTCTTTGTATTCTATTATGAAAAGGTTTTTGAAGCTCATAAATGTCGGACGGTTTTTTTTGTGTTTTTCTGTTCTTTTTTTTTGGATAATACGAGATGCACGCTTTTGTCCATTAGATTTATTTTCCTTTGGTAAATTATTCGGTCGAGGAAAATAATTACGTGTTTCGATGTGTTAGAAACAATAGCAGCTTAACTTCTGCGTTGTAGCACAATAATGATTTATGTTTACTAAGTTTGGATAGTGTGGATGTCTTAAAATAAATTGACTATTAATGTCCTTGATCTGAGTCCCTATCTACAGGACCCTAGTAGATGGACTTTACAAAAAACTACAGGTTCTCTGTCAAGACTATTGGGTACTGCGGGCTCAGAGACTAGCCCGACCGCGTGGCAGTTCTTGCCAGAGTTCTGTCGCGCGGTGTCTCTGAATTTGAGGTTTGGATACGTAGTGGCTTATATGTGGTTAGCTGTAGAGGTGGGGCAATGTATGTATGTGTCTCCACCTCGAGCCAGTACGAATCTAGCAGTGCCGATGGGCTGATGCAAACGATAAGTACGAGGCCCGAGGTGTCTTTAGCGAATTGCTGGGGTTAGTTTACTCTGCCAAGAAACACCTCCGATGCCAGCACCCGACAGCTGGAAGAGACAGAGAGATGAGAGTGTAGACTTGCCTTACAGCTCCATTACCTTCTCGGAAAGAAAGGAAATCGGCTAATCAGACGTCTAGTATGATCAAATCCTGAAGAGCAAATGCTGAGTAGTCAACTGCGATTACGGATGGTGAGGGACTTTACAGATCCGGTACCTCTTTAGACAAAAGGGAGTGGAATTCGGTCTACTCCCTTTTGTCGTTAATAGTAATGTGCCCTGGTCCATTGGTAAGACCTGCAGCATCTGGTGCTTTCACTGGTACTGATTCCCAAAAGCGCCGTAGGGATGGCGTTCCTCCGTATATATCCGTAAGGTTGGTGGGTAAACGCCAAAAACTAAACAAGTGATGTCCTGTAGGAAAACTCCAGAGGTCCTCGGTAATTAAGCTCGGCGATGTCTCAATCCGTGGTATCAGCGTCAATACCGTGCTGGGCGTCGAGATTGACTCGGGTCTCTTTTTCGCGCTGTAGGCACAAACGATAGTACACCGCGTGACCAAATGCTTCAGGAAGATATCGAAAGTCTCGGCGTCTACCTTGGGCATTCGTTTCACTTTTTCTGCCACGCTTGTGTATGCTGCAGTTTATGGTTGAGGAGGGTTGAAGTGCAGACCATCTGAAGAATACTCTTACGGGGCCAATGTCCTGAATTGATCCTGTTGACCAAGGCCTACAGATCATGCAGTACAGTCAGGCTCCCAGTACTTGTAAGAGCATTGCCCGTGGACCTGGAGTTGGAGCGTGCAGGCAGGATGGAACTTCGAGCGCGTAAGATGTCGTTACTCGCCGATCTTCACGACGTATGGCAGGAACAATGAAAGGCTGACAGCAATGGACGGAACCTGCCTTAATTGTTCCCCGATGTAGTCGTACGATTTGATTAGCGCTGGGTCATGCCTGACTATTGCAGCTCAGCTCCTCAGTGGACATGGATGCTTCAGAAAACGCCTGTTTGTCATGAAGCTACGTGATAAGAAGATAAGCGAGTGGCTGGCATAAGGTAAGATGCGACCTAAACCACCCGGTCAGGTTGCGTTCGGCAAGCCTCGTGAGGGAGGAGAGTCGCTACATAGGGACAAGAACGTAGAGATAGAGAATTCTAGAAGAAGAAAGAATTCGGTGGAAGTCAAAACTTGAGCGCGGCTGTGCAGTCGCCGTTCCGTGCACATCTCCTACGATTCGTTCTTTATAACCGCGATGTTGGTACAGCCATGGGACGGTGGTGGGGATGTCCTTGACCTGTCTATCCAACTGTAAAATTATTTTTTTTAGAATAAACAGCGAGCAAAGTACTCTCATATTTTATTACATACAGTTTTTTTATTGGATTTAACTCACTATGAGGCATATTGAAATAAATAATAGGGGAAACAAAAATTACATACAAAAGAAAAAATAGATTTCAAATACAATTGTTAAAATATTATATATAATAAATTGGTTGTCTATGTGTATGATTATATCTAATCTGTGTCGATTATCTCTATGGATGAGATCTTCTAAGAAAAAAAAATTCAGTCCTTTTTTAAACTTCCAAAAAACGTGTTTTATTATAATAATAATAATAGCTTTATTCAACAACAAAAGATAACTTAAACTAAAATACATTTTGATACTTAGGTACCTAAACTAGGTCTAGCCTGTTCTTATAGGCACCTAATAACAGTAATGTAGTTTAAGCATTATTGGATTACTCATCAAATGTTTTTTTTACGCTGATGATCAAGTACTATAAGCAGAGTCAGCTGAAGAGATGGTAACGATTATGCAAGATTCCTTCAAAAAGGAAGATATAAAAGTAAAGTAAAACGAAAGTAATGGTGATTGAAGAGGAGGAAAATATAACAAATTATGAAATTGTCGTACGTGTCAAAACGTATCAAAAAGGACACGACTGAGTGTTCATAGAGGTGTGGTGGTTACAATACTGACATGTGGTAGCGAATGTTGGGTATGTCAAAAGAACCACGCGAGTAGAATAAATGCTATTGAAATGAGAGCACTTTGAAGTATGTATGAAGTTTGAGAGATAGATTAAAGATTAGCGAGAGAGAGAAAGATTAAAGATAAGAGACCAATGAGTTGTTAAAGATGATGTGACAACAATAGACAAAGGAATGTTGAAAGCATAGATGAAAGTATCAATATATAGAGCAGAAGTAAATGAAAGAGTTAGGCAAACATACCTTTACTTTTTAATACTTAGAAGGGCTATTGAAGAATGACTAGGTCTGAAGTACCAAGAATAAACAAGCGTGTATGAAAGGACTAATGCGAGGAGGGTAAGCAAGAAAGGTATGCCAAGATCGTAACAAGTGGAAATCTATAGTCTCTGTCTACCGCGGTGGGATATAGATGTGATCTATGTATGTATATATGAAATTAAAATGTCATCAATTTAGTATAAAAATTAAAAATGTTTTTATTACTAAATTGACAAACAAGTGTACGTACCGCATAATGGTAAGCGTCAACGTAACCTGCAGATGCTAGTGACATCACCTAGATATCACTAGTGCGTCGTCTACCTTGTACCTTGAAGAGTTTATATGAAATTAAACCAGCAATTTCGCTGTCTCTGTTTGCTGATAAAAATAGGTGAGGGTGAAGTGCCAATGCTTTATAATGACGTATTTGACGTAATATAACGACCTTTATAGTCGATATACCTCTACTATTAATACCAACTACTCCCTGCAGAGTTCTATCTACCTCTGCACCAGGTGCTTATGACACCTGACGACTGGGGTACCAGAACCAACAGATGGCGGTAAATCCGTCCTATGTGCCGTAGCTCAAATGCAATAGAGCAGGGATAAGTAAGGACATCCTAAGGAAACTACGCTTTAAGATTGCCATTATGCCGGCCTAAAATTCTGAAAAAAATATAAATCATTTAAAACACTTAAGTCCAACATTATTCATTTTACGACTGATATGTTGATCGTGATGATGATATCCTCTTTTCATTTTACAGTGTTTCGTGACGTCAGGTGTATCTCTAAACATGGCAGGCGTGGCGACGGTGATGGCTTTTACAGCTGGAATGCTGCCGCAGCTGAAGCATCCTAATTCAGGCTTCCAAGTGGACGATTCTCTCGGTTCCTGGATTGGTAAGAACTAAGACTATAGAATGAAATAGTCATTAAGTCTTTATTCTATAAATAAATAAAGTTACACAACATCTCATGCTTCAACCTGACTCAAAGATAAGTACCTGGGTTAAACCACTTGTGTTACGGTTATCAGAGAGTTAACAAAGAGATTACAATTACAAATGTTATATAGATATTTTAAACACAGACACAGAACATACACTCGGTGTTTCGTTGCATAAATAGGTGTCCTGGGTAAGAGTTGAATCCACTCCTTTGACCGAATAATGGCGACGCTACATTCTACCAAATATTTATAATTCTTTTATCCGACTTTCTGCTATTTTATATTACACAAAAACGCTAGGATTTATGAATCAATTTGAAACCCATTTATTTGTAGATGCGGAGAAATATTGATACATTAATTAAAGAATACGTTAAACACGTTAAACTTAATAAGAAGTCAGTATGCATATAGTACTTTTTAGTAGGAACGTATAGGTGGATGCTTATCTTCTCAGAGAGGGTTTTCGTTTAGTTATGGAACAATAATACAAAAAAGCAATTCATAACTACAGATGCCTACGGATATTGAAGTTTTATGGCCTTGAAAGTAAAATATTACATTTATATTAAAACTGTTATCAAATATATTAATAGGTCTCATATTCATCACGTGCAATAAAAACTAGAGACACTACACTATCATCATTATCATTATCACACTAGTCATTGAAAGTCTACTGCCGGATATAGGGCTCCCCAAAGGAAGAATCTACCCCATAATTGCCTTTCGCTCTATGTATTGAGCAACACTATTTCAGATGGATATACCGCCATCAGGTATTGGTAATTGATACAGGGGGAGGTACTATTCTACTCTGCCGGTACCACACGGCAAAACTTATTAACTAACAGAATTATGTTTGTGTTAGCTGCGAAATTCAGGATTCCATTTAAAACGTTTTATTTTCTCATTACAGCTGCTATGCCATGCATTTGTTTGCTGCTCGGCAACTTGATGATATCCCCTATAATGGGCCGCTTCGGGAGAAGACCTGCAAACATCATCAGCCTCATCATCAGCTTAATCAGCTGGTTAGGCCTCGCTTTGGCAAAAAACATCCCTGCAATACTTTTGGCCCGATTTCTTCATGGAATTTACATAGGGACCATATTTAATGTTGGTCCGATCTTAATCGGGGAGTACACTAGCCCGCAAAACCGAGGAGCGTTTCTCATGTCTATATCAGTATTAACATCAATTTTCGTTCTTATCGTCCACGCAGTAGGTTCACATTTCGGTTGGCAATTGAACGCTGTGGTATGCATGATAATAACATTTGTAAATCTAGTCATAGTGATATATTCTCCAGAATCCCCAGTCTGGTTAGCTGATAAAGGAAGGTTTGACGATTGTAGACGAGTATTTAGGTGGTTAAGAGGTGATGATGAAGATGAGGAATTGAATAAAATAATAAAAGCTAGTATGATCACACACAAAAAAGAAACAGATAAGCCTAGATTAAAACCTTTAGATGAATTCAAGAAACAGTGTAAAACATTGATTATTACTATCAAGGAACCGGCTTTCTTCAAACCTATTTTAATAATGATACATATATATGCCTTATCTCAATGGGGAGGCATCAACGTTCTATCGACATACCCCGAAGAAGCATTAGTAGCTGTGGTTGGAGAAATAGATATGGCCAATCAAATCATATATCTAGATTTACAAAGGATAGCATCAAATACAGCAGCGTTATTTGTTATAAGAAGAGTTAAAAGGCGAACCATGTTGGTTTCAATGTCAATTTTGTGTATTGTTACTTTTTTAACTACATCTTTGTATACGTATACGAAATCCAAAATGGGTTTGCCCTACGATCATCCATTTATAGGTTTGTTCCTTGTTCACGTGCTAATGTTTTCTGTCGCATTCGGCACGATAAGCTTGCCATTTATAATAGCCGGTGAAATATTCCCATTGGAATATAAAGGTTTGGCCGGAGGTATATCTGTAGCGTTTTATGCTTTTAATTTTGGGGTAGTTGTAAAAACATTGCCTTCTTTGTTTTCTACTATAGGCGTATATGGGGCGTTTGTGTTGTACGCTGCGGTTGTGGGGTATTCTTTGGTCGTTTCATGGTGGTTTTTACCAGAGACAAAGGACAGGACGTTACAGGATATCGAGGATGAGTTTAGGGGAAAACCGCTTCTGGATGATGTTAAATCAGTGCACACTTTACTTTCAAAAGCAGAAGATTTAGTGTTACTTCAATGAATATATCTTAATATTTGTGAATGTATAATCAAGAAATCAGTCATAAGACGTCCGCTGCTAGACATAGGCCGCTCCAAGTAATCTCCGATAGGACAGGTTGTATGCGGTGCATCCAGCGCGGTGATCATTCGGTTTTAGTCAGATTGTCTGTCCATATTGCGTCTGGACGTCCTACGCTACGCTTGCCGGTACAGAACCCTACGACTCTATCGGCCATCGATGCTGCGTAACAAATGCCCTGCCCACTACCATTTCAATTTACTAATCCGCCGGGATATTCGGTAAATTTGATTTTGTTACGAATATCCTCATTTCTCGTGAATGTATGTACCTATGTACATGGGTATGTCAATATGCACTATGTCTTATGTCAAGTTTTACCAATTGACAAAGCAGAAACTATATCAACTAATAGAGCACGTCAGCTAATAGCATAGTAAAATACTAGAGAAACATCATTTTGTGATACTGTAGTAGTGATATTTGTAGTACCTTACTTGGATAAAACGAATCTGATAAAGACTGGTGGTCTACATCACTGTGATAGTGAGAACAAGCCGCGTTTTAGGTATCTGCTTACATCTGGTCATCTACTAAATGACTTTCGGATACCCGAAAGGCGTGTCCAAAGCATGGATCTTAATTAGAGTAGCCGTTGTCTTGTGATTAGTAATTTACATTTATATATTTTAGTAATTTACGTTTATATATTTTATTCAATGTATAATTAAGATACATTTTATTTGCATTTGGTGTTTACCTTAAACAGGTTATCAAACTTAAAATTAATTTTAAGTATCAAAATGTGTTAGTAATATAATGTGTACCTTGCCTGGAAGACCAGAAACTCCCCAGTTAGATAAGTGTGACTAGGTATATACAGTGCACTGCACTGAACTATATAGTGCAGTGTGCAGTATTACTATACAACGTATGTACGTAACTTTATTTATAATTTGTAACGACCCATCTGCATAATTTACAAGACGTGGGGGTAATTTTTAAGTGTGGTATATTGCTGCGAACAAACGAACGACGTGCCTACATTCATTCTAGATGTTTGATAGTGTGTTGATATGAGAGGTCTGAAAGTTGCGTCAAGAAATTAGTTAATAGTAAACTCAGATATGTAGACTATTCACTTATTCCTACATGTATCTCTGTGCAATAAGAGTTTCAGCGTAATTGCTGTTAAAGTTTTGTTAGGAGTTTTTTTTAGATTGTAGTGAATTTTTTTTTTTTATGGATGTATCAGCGGGTCCCAGAATAGATTCCTGTTGTTTTATACCAATTTACAAGGATTAAAGTGCAATACCCTTTGGGTTAGACTCCCGCACCAGCTTATCTTTTATAGTTCTTATATTTTTATTATCACCATTACATACGTTATGTTCGTTTTGATAGTAAAACAAGATTTGCCTCAGTATTACAATCCTAGTTTAAACGCAAATAACTGTAAGACAATAGTAAGACATACAGCAATAATGGAAAATACGAAGTAATCTTGTTCAATATACGAATTTAATCAATATAAATCCATTTATTATTGGAAATAATATGTTTAAGGAATATTATTAAGTATATTTCAAAATAAACTACAAATTGTTTCTCTGATAATACAAAACGACATTTGAAGTTAATTTATATCGCCTCCATAATTATCCTATATTATAAGATTTTATACTATTAATATGCAGTAAATCTCTCGACTTGGTTCTACGGCTTTTGCAGTACCAACTACATAAAATCCTTGAACTAACAGATATAAATTGCGCAGCTAGTTTATGTTAATTACTTGCATAATGTTATATTGGTATTTTTGTTTTATAGAAAAGGACTATTCGAGGGATATATATAATGACTGCACGAATCTTGAAGACAAAATTTAAATAAAGTTTTATAATTACAGTACACACAACAATACCTATATCTATAAAAATGTTATTTATATAACTTAAAAATAGTGACATACATTATATTAATACTAGAAATACATATAAACTTGCAGTACGATTTTATAATAAAATCTATACACATAAAGAGTACCTGACTGACATTTCAACGCAAGGCCCAACCTGAAAGGGTTAGACTTGAAATTTGTACAGGGGTTTTTTTATGAAATTTGGTACAAAGAAAGGATTTTGAATGTTCACCCTCTTAGGAGGTAAAACGTTTTACGCCTGGCCGGTAAGGATTAGATACTTGAAAATGTGTACTGAGGTTTCTTGACCTCTTACTACGTCTTTGTTTAATTGACTCCTTCTATCCAAAGGTTGCCTGGAAGAAATCGCTTTATGCGATAAGGCCGGCCATTGTACTTAATGATTACTGTTGTTTATATATACTTTTATATTCTGTGTACAACAAAGTATTTATTATTATTAATTTTATAACGTAGTGTCGCACTAAGAAAGGGCTAATGAAAGTTGAAATATTGAAAGTTATTTTAAAACTGCTGTTTTTGAAGTTATACAAACGAAATTCAGTATGAAGGTTATTCATTGAACGTCACGAAACAGGTACAAATATTATTTCTAAAATCATCTCTAAAGGGGTAAAGTAAAGAAGGGTGGTTAGGTATAAATTTCTATAATTTAACACGTGTAAAACTGCGGGATTACTACAGAAATATATAGATGGCGCTGAGCGATTTTAAAACGTGTTATCAGGTAAAAACTAATCGGAAAAGAATTTATTAATACGGTTTCAATGTATCGATCTCAACTAACTAATATTATAAAACAAAAAGTTTTTATATATATATTATGAAGTCAGCAAACAAGCGGACCGTACGCTTGATCGTAAACATGATCGCATCCTATACACACTCGTGTCATCACTAAGATATCACTAGCGTGGCGCCAACCTTGAGAACTGAAGATACTATGTCACATTTACCCGGTAATTAGTAATAAAAATATTATCTATGTAAATTTAGTAATAATAGAATACCGATTTATTCTTTTCTGTGTTATTTCTAATCGATATTGGTGTATTCCATTGCTTTGTTGCAATGAATCATGTAGGGAGTTCTTTTATGAATTAAATACATAAAACTCTATACAAGTATAGTATATAAGCACCTAACTATATAACTAGTAATATATGAATAATAAATAAACAAATTCCTCAACATCTCATTCAACGACCTGATTCTGTGATAAGTCGCTTGAAGCACTTGTGTTACAGACATCAAGCAACAGAGGAATCACAAATTAAATACATACACATATTAAACACCCAGACACAGAACAAACTTAAATATAATCATATAAATATTTGTAATATGTGGGGGTCGAACCCACGATCTTCGGCGCACTGGACTGGGTTACTACCACCTACGCACCACCGAGTTCGTCGATTATACCGTCAAATAAATTAATGTAAAGTGGGTCGTTTCTAACACAAGTTTTTAAACTTAAAAGTAGAGACCTGTTGGAATTCCGATAAATACTGCGCCGGGTAAGCGTGGTAGCGATCGCAGATCGCAGCTATCGCAACGGATATGCTGCTGCCCATCCCTACTCAGAGCATTTTAGTTACACTGTATCGGATAGATATACCGCCATCTGTTGGTTTCTTCGGTTTTGTAATTTACCGTCATGAAAATATTATTCAGGGGTATGAAACCTCTTTCGGAATCTCCGTGACTAGCAACCCTAACGAAGTATGAACTAATGTGTATTCAATACTGAATTTGCGTAAATGCAGGCAGCATTCTGCACTGAAACTGGTTTGCTTGACATAGTTTTGAAACTCTTTGTATGAGATAGACCAGCGACTCCTAAACCGTAAGATAATAGAACACTTTATAAACCTTTTTTTACACGCATACAGTCCAAGTGATCGTAAGCGTTACTGCAGCCTACAGACGCACGTAATTTCACAAGGATCACTTACGCGTTGCCAACCTTGTGACTTGAGGATATTATACCACATTACCCAGTAACCGGAACACAACAATGCGAACACCTCTGCTTAGCGGTAGAAATAGGTGAGACTGAGGTACCAATACTGGGGACCTTAGTAGGTCAACCTCTAGTAAACAAACTATTACAGTAATCCATCTGTTTTAATAAAGGAGAAAAACAGAAAAATGTGGCTACGAAATGTGTCTAATCTTTTTAAAACCAGTTTATTTGGATAACGTTTTGAATTAATGATCTATTATGTAACGGCTAGAGTTAATTAGTTCGCTTAATTTGTAAATTTCCGAAGCAATTTAAGTTATATAGACATACACATAGAGTTGTTCCGTCTGTCCACCAGCATTAGAATGTTTTAAGAATATTGTTTTCTATCCGTTCTCCCAATACCTTCGCGTTAAAGGTGTATCATCATCATCACACCAGACATTGAAAGTCCACTGCACATAGGCCTCTCCAAGAAAGGTGGTATTTTTGCCCATAATTGACGCGCTGGGCAAGCGTGATGGCAATCGCAGAACGCAGCTTTCGCTACGAGGATGCTGATGCCCACCCCCATCCTTTGGATTTGAGCTGCACCGTTCCAGATGAATATACCGCCATCTGATGGTTCTGGTAATTTAGTCGCCTCTTACGAAACCTGGTGCAGTGGGAGGTTTATTTAATAATTATTCTACTCCACTCTGCCGGTACCTCACGGCTTAGTGTGTATAAAACAATATTTCTTTCTACAATCCAATAATCCGAATGTGTCGTTGCTATAATGTACTGAAACGCAGTGACAAAGACAGATGTTTTGAGATGTTAATAGATCTCGGCCTCCATATACGAGTAAAATATCATGATCGGCTAAAGAGCAGAAAAGTTATTTATTATGTAATTTCTTTTCTTGCTTATATTCTTTATCATTATCTACGTCTTATCTGAGAAAAAAAGTAATAAAAAAAAATTAAAACATATCCTTGAACACCACCTGTTTTATGTAGGCGACATGTTTTATTTTATTTATTTTTATTTTATTTCAGTTTTTAGATGTTTGGGTGTGCTTATACTAAATAAATAAATCAGCGAAATTCACACAACATTTCATACATTGAGCTGACTCCGACATAAGTCGCATAGAGCACTTGTGTTACCGACATCAGACAATAGAGGAATTCCTTATAAATAAATGTACAAAGTTAGTATGAAATTTATGCAACTTAGCGCGAGTGAAACCGCAGGGTGCAGCTAGTAATAGCTAATTGCTACATGTAGTGGTAATTCGATGCACAAAATTGTCTACCTGAGGCAAATAGTTCTTAGAAAGAGTTTTTTTTTCTACCATTGTGTATTTGAAGCAGGACGTGACAAGCTTCTGTAGACGACCTTAGATAACACTCAAAGTTTCTTTATATAAAAAAAACATACTTAATTAGTATTAAAACATGTTATGTATACGACGTTTACTTCGGAATATGTATTTCACTAATATTTCCTCATCATATCTCCTATTTAAGCAAGTCTATAGGTATATTAAAAGTTGAATGTTGTATGAAACTCAAACAGTCATATTTTTGTACGACCAAGTCGACAATAAAGCATACTTAAGCGACACGTATCACAAGGATATCACTAACGAGTTGCCAATCTTGTGACTTGAAGACATTATTTCACATATCCAGTTATTTTCAAAGGCGGAAGCAACCCGAATACTGTTCGGCGGTATAAATAGGTGAGAGTGAGGTACTAGTGTAAGCAAACTTTGTATAAGGTCTGCCTCTAAAAAAGAGAGCAGACAGTGATGCAGGTCGGTGCAGAAAGAGATCTCTGACGGTACCCCACAATCAATAAACAATAATTGAATAAAAAAAATTACAAATTCACATGACATCTCATACGTTGACCTGAGTCCGAGATAAGTAGCTTAAAGCACTTGTGTTACCGATATCAGACAATAGAGGAGTCAAAATTATATTATTTTCGATACATCTAACAGAGAACCCAGACACAAAACAAATACATACGAGTATATTTATTACTAGCTGTGCCCGCGACTTCGTCCGCGTGGAATAGTACTTTTAGGTACCATACCTCTTTACCATAACTTATATAAACTTTGAATGTCTTATTTATTTATATCGAATCAATGGCCTGAAAAATAAGTTTCAAGTGTCTAGCCTATCTCCAAAAATAGTGAAACTTCCATAAAACTTTTCATGCCCCTTTCGACCCCTCACAGCCTTTTTTTCGAATTAAAAATAGCAATGTCTTTTCTCAGGGTCTAAAGATTGTCTGTGTCAAATTGAGAAATCGTAACAGACAGACAGACAGACAGTCTTACTTTCGCATTTATAATACTATAATATAATAATAAATAATAAAATGTTATATATATATATATATATATAATATAATAAGCACGGATGTAAATATTTGCTGTGTGGGGATCGAACCCACGATCTACATATATACATAAATCACGCCTACATCCCATCGAGGTAAGTAGATCTTGACATGCCGTCACTGTCATCTTTCTACACGTCCAAGATATGTACATTACCATTTGCAACAGCGGGCCCATCATTAATCTCCCCATTTTAGATGCAGCAAAAAGTGGTTCAACAATTTATTCATCTGACGTTGTCCTGCCTACCTGATTACATTAATTTCTCAAATAATGTATAATTACTTATAACCAATATCGTAGTATACTGCGGTATTTATATATACTAATACTAGCAAAGTCGCGCGGTTTCACATGCGTTAAGTTGAAGAACTTTTATACTAACTTATACCTGGGGGTTATAGGGGTTAAGGTATGATTTAAGAAAAAATATTTTACAAGTGTTCCATGACTTTCAGTGAAGAACCTTTATATTGATTTTCACTCAATTAACTTCAAAAATCGCAAATATTCATACTAACTTTGCACATTTTACTCCTATAGGATATTCCAATACCTTATTAGTGCGATAATTAAGGAACACCTCTGAAAATTTTTAATTTTCTAACCCTAATAGTTGATTCCCTGCGTTGATATGTTAGTCAGTTCAGTTCACCTTATATATATATATAAAAGTATATTATTTTAGTCAGTATTTTATATATATATATATTTATTTTTCTGTTTCTATCGAATATGCTAGAATACTAAACTGATTTATGAAATTCTGTCACTAACAGAAACTCTTCTTCTAGAGTGACATAGGTAGTATTATATTTACAAAATATAGAGATTCCCGTCTAATATGCAAATATTTGAACGAGATTTTTGTTTTTGTACGTCTGTAACAAATATACTAGAAAACCACTTGCGATCGAATACAAAATATATTTCAAATTTCATTGGGGTGATACAGAGCAACGTTGCTGGTCAGCAACCCGATGTGCCAAGGGTCGTGGGCTCGATCTCCACCCAGAACAAATATTTATATGATGATACTTGCTTCGGCAGTACATATACTACTAAATTGGATATTTGTGTTAGTTCTGTGTCTAGGTGTTAAAAATATGTATTTAAGTATTACATTTGAAATCCGCAAGACAAGTGTTTCAAGCGAATTACCACGGTGTCAGATGAATGTGTTAGATGTTTTTCGTGAATTTAATTTATATCACATATATACCAAGAGTCGTGGGTTCGATCCCCACTCAATACAAATATTTATTTAATAATTAGTGTTTGTTCTGTGTCTAGGTGTAAAAAAATGTATTTAAGTATTATATTTGTGATTCAATATATGAGAAGTTGTGTAAATATTATTATTTCTTTTAATACTCGTACCGTACATGTCTTACATATAACAACGGGTCAATAGGCACAGAGATTTCATCATGTAAAAATGGACAGCCTTAATAATTAAGATCACCGTCACTCTGCAGACACTGCAGCATTATTCGGTCCGAAATTAAGCCAAGGCTGATGTTAGATTAAAGCATCCATCACGTCAAATACGCGGGAACGCAACACCGCGGCAAAAAACGCGGGCGAAAGTCGAACGTTACTTGCGCAAGTGATGGCCAGTGATGTGCCTGCTTCAACTTACTTTGGGTGACACATTTATCGACGGGCCCGCTGGCGAAGATGGTGGTGGGGATCGAACCCACAACCAAATATTTTTATGATGAGATTTATGTTTATTTTGTGTCTGGGTGTTAAATATATATATTTAAGTAGTATATTTATAACGCCTCTGTTGTCTGATATCCGTAACACGAGTGTTTTAAGCGACTTATCACGGAATCAGGTCAATGTATGAGAAGCTGTGGGAATTTATTTATTTTAAGGCCGTGGATTCGATCCCTTCCTAAGACAAATATTTATACGATGATATTTGAGTTTGTTCTGTGTCTCGGTGTTAAATATGTGTATTTAAGCAGTATATTTTTTGATGCCCCTGTTGTCTGATTTTCATCTATCTCGTCGTAAACAAATATGTTCATTCACGATATCACGTCAGGACACCTTAAAATTGATACTGCTTTTCTTCCTTGTTATGCATGTATTATACACACAAATCTTCCTCTTGAATCAATCTACCTATTTAAAAATATTGCAATAAAATTCGTTGCGTTGTTTTACAGAGGTAGTAACGTTGTTGCATACTATATAGTGAGAAGTATTGAATGTTTCTGGCGTTAGGCAAGAGATTAAGTCGGTAGCGATGTGCGCTAGGATTCTATAATGCATTCAGTCAATAATTTCTTTATTTAAATAAGCCTATCAAACCGTCAAAATAAAAACAATCCATGTGTATGCATTTATTTATTACAATATTACTCAAATGACCGATGAACCTGACAACCTTATGGGGTTATAAAAGTCATGTAAACAAATTGGTCATTGATTGTAAGATCTATAATCTAGTCTGCCGGGACCAGACTGGTCTTAAAACTTATAGCAGATTCATCACGTTCTATATTTGTGCACTGCAAAGTATGTACATGTTGAGAGATAGATTAAAGAGTTGTGTAATAAGAGATCGATGTGGTGATAACAACAGAGAAAGGAATGTTAAGATGGCTTGGACATGTAGAAAGGATGGATGAAATTTGAATGACTGCTCTAATGCATTATTATATATATAGCCTCTACTATTCTTCTCTGCCGATACCGGTATGGTACCGGCAAAGTATAATAGTACCTCCCTCTAAACAATGTGTTTTAAGAGGCGCCTAAGGTACCAGAAACAACAGTATATTCATCCGGAATACTGCAGCGGAAATACACAGGGTGAACATGGGCAACAACGTCCCCTTCAGGAAGCTTTGCTTTGCGATTGCCAACACGCTTGCCCAGCGCGTCAATTAAGCGTAAATCTCCATTTCATGGGGAAGCCTAAATCCAACAGTGGACTTTTAATTTTTGATATGACGAAGATGTGTACAGTTTGATCCAATTAAGAGATAGGTTAGTTTAAAGTATAATTGATAGACCTATCAGTATTTTCATGATTAACATATAATCAGTATTGTTTCTATTTAATGCAATTATGGATAAATATATTTAATGTATGTATCAAAACTAAAATAGAAGAACTTAGACTCATACAGTACCCAGTCCTACAGTATGTATCGAGTTATTCATTATAAAGGCTTAGGTGGTAAATAAGCCATTAATGTATGTGAAATAAGCTAAAACATACACATGGTTATTGACAAATAAGTTGTAACTAATTGATATTTACCTTGGTAGTAGTAGTTTTACGTATAATGAAGTGAGGTCTATCGGATCTTATATAAAATATACAATCTATTGTGTCTATTCTCAGTAAGTAAAGTAAACAACATTGAATAGAAGTAGGTACCAACAATTTGGGATTTTGCGACGGAACAGACGCGTTGTCTGGCTCTAGTCCAACCGACCTAATTAACAAACCTTGCCCTTGCGTTGTGTCGCAATCCAGCTTCTGTAAAACTAATCTAGATTTCCAGTCAGCCTTAAACTAAAGTGATAAAACAGATGCTCTACTTAAAGACTAATTTGTTTCTAACATGCTATGGATAAATAAGGACCGGTATTATAAAACTGCGCAAGTTTTTACAATAAGCCGGCGCGTGTTTTGGCTTAAACCCAAATAGGAAACAGACATTTGGCTTATGAAATTTATTTGAGAATGCAATAGCATATTTCCTGATCTTTATTTGATATAACGAAGTCAGTATACAAGCATATGGAGGAATTTATGGTAAACGTAACCACAGCCTGTAGACGCTCATGTGATCACAAAGTTATCATTAGAACAGAAGATACCGTGTAACTTCACCCAGTAATTTAATTACCTCTCTCACCCTTGTAGAAATAGCTGTGAAGTGTCAATACAGGCAACCTTTGTAAATGGTCTATCTCTAGTGAATGCGCGTTCTTAATAATTTTTAACCAACTTTGCCTTTTTCGAATAAGCTGGTCAAGTCTGTTTTTTTATTATTTTTGGAAGTTTGGAGGTAACTGTTATGCTTGTTGTGAAAAGTATAATCCAATCTTTACCTGTAATATCCGTATGCCGTATGTCGACCTACAAGAGCTCAGCTATAATCGATCCGTAATCAAAACATTGATAGATTTGTTATAAGTTCTTATTTCTTTATATTATGAAGTTAGCAAACAAGTACACAGTCCGCTTAATAATAAACGTGACTACAGCCTAGAGACACTCGTCACCACAAAGTTATCACTGGCGTGTCTCTAACCTTGCAAACTGAAGATACAATGTCACTTTAACCAATAATTTCACTGCTCTTCTCACTCTACAAACTGGAACATAACAATGCAAACATTGCTGTTTGGCTGTAGAAATAAGTGAGAGTGAGGTACCAATAACTTCTGCATTGAAAGAGGTCTACCTCTAGTAAAATATCCTCTATCTTATGCTGTCACATGTCTAAAATCCTTACGATAATATATGGATATACATTATTATATATTCCGAATATAATACATAATTGGAGTACAGAAACCTGGGTTTTACAGAAATCATTCATTAGCACACAAACCTATCACTAAATATAATCTAGAATATATTGTTAAAGATTACAAGCGACCTCGCTTTAATGAAAACTGGGGCAAAGTCGTTCATATACTCCGTTCAAATCCCATCATCAACAACATTTTCATTGTTTATTTATCTCTATTTAATAATAACACATTGTTTTGAATCAAACCGTTGATATTACGAGTATACACGATAAGATAACCTTCAGTGTGATTATTTTATACTATCGATATATAACTTGACATTGAAATGGATAGTGATCAATCAGTATTTGATAATAAATTAGTATTATTATAGTACAAAATAATTTATCTTTATCGATAAAATTTATCGATACGAGCAAGTCACTAGTGAAACTTCACAATTCCCGCAACAGCTGACCGGTCATTCGAAAAACGTCCATCGACTACGCTGTTTATATTTATATATATGTATATAAATATTTTGCATAGAAAGTAGGATTTAAAAGTGATAGTTATTTTTTTTTCTTGGTGATGTGTTTTTGTGGGGTATGATCGGGAGAAAGTTGTTAAGTAAACTTATTTGAATATATTAAAATTAAGCATTGTTTCTTTCCTATATTTAATACAGGCGAACGGAAGGTAAAGAAAACGTTGCCCCCACCGTATGGATAATTTGTGAATTAATTCGTAAGTAATTATTGTCAATATTTTTTTATTTTAACTGAATAGTTATTCTTATTGCGAGTCTTCGACGTGTGTGTCTTTATAATTGGCAGCCTAATTTCAATCTAGGTTGGTCTGCCTATACGTTATAATATCTACATTTATTTATCGTCGTAACAGCCACTGGGAGTCCACTGCTGGACATAGGCCTCCCCAAAAAAGGGGGAATTTGCCCATAATTGGCTAGTTAGGCAAACGTGTTGCAATCGGTACGCGTCTATTACTCAAAATAAAACTAATCTTTTAACGGCTTTAAAACACGGTTTATTTACCTTTTTCATTTATATTTGTTCTACGTTTCGGTTACATTGCGGCAAGCGTAAAAAATGTATATTGTTAAATAAACCGCGTTTTCTAGCAGTTAAAAGAGTATTTTTATTCCTTTATATTTATTTATTTATTATTGTTATTTTGCCGTCATCAATACATATTAATAAAATTCGGGTATCTGTTTGTAATATTAAAATTACTGCTTTTTACTTAATGCATATGGATGTATACACGGTAAATGTAACAACATAACTTTTTTCTGTTTGTTTGTTTGCGGTTATCTCTAAAACGGCTGCGCCAATTTTGATGATAGACTGACTGACAGATAGCTGATATAATAAGTAGTAACTTAGGCTATATAACATCACGCTACAAATAATACGGGCAAAAATATACGTTTTGAGGAGAATGTGCTACCCCGAATTTCACGCTGATGTGCAAATGTAATCTACATTAACAAACTATGTAGTTTCTTCATATCAGCCCCAGAAAGGGGAATCTTTGCCCATAATTGCCGCGCTAGACAAGCTTGTTGACAATCGCAGATCGCAGCTTTCCCGACGGGGTTGCTGCTGCACATCCCCGCACTGTACATTTGAGCTACACTATTGCGGATAGATATACCGACATCTGTCGGGTCTGGTACCTTTGTCGCCTTCTACGACACCTGGTATAGGGGGAGGTACTATTCTACTCTGCCGGTACCTCACGGCCATATATGAAGAAACATTAAAACTAATTCCAATGTGCATGTACATGTGTACCAATGTTTCAAATGATAAGGAATATTATTGTATTCGTCTAATTAGCTTCGCAATTAGCGCATTATACGTGACTATTTTTTGAAAACATATAAAGTCACTTGCCGTCCGCCCCGACTTTGTCCGGAGTCAGAAACATTGTATCTCGTTGACCTGGCTACCGTGAGATTATCATAAATCAAATTCAAACACTCACGCACCCACAGATAATATTACAATTTGAATTATATATAATTATATAGCGATTATTTTTTTAAGGAAGAGCGGTGTCTCCTGGCGCAGGCTTCATTGAACCCAAAAGGAGGCAATGGTCTCTTTATATATATTACTATTATCATGTTTAAGCCAAATAAAGTTATTTTTATTTTTCACCTTATACCGCCACCTATTAGAAATTTATGGCAATCACAAATAATTATAACTCTGTCATATAATAATAAATGATTTTATTTATTATAAATTGATACAAAAACTAACTCTCTCCAAACTCTCAAGTTGGATCAAACTGTATAGAGAGCAAAATTTTAATCCAACCGGTTCATTAGTTTCGAAGTTCAACACTTGCAAACAATGAGACGCGAAATTTTTATATATTTTGATCTACCGCGACAGATTCAGCTAGCGTTTGCAATGTAAGCTAAAAATATGTGTAACTACCGACATCACATTAGGAGATCTAAAATTAGAGAAACCGCATTACAATCCATGATTTGTTTCAAAGATTTAATTATACATAAGTACAGACAGACAACGAGAAGTGTTTTATACTATGTAGGAAAGATGTTATCCATCAAAGATGTGCCATGGCTGACTGGATTGTAGATATAAAAAAGTAGAATATTCCTAACATATAAACAATGAATGTTTTGTAAAACCTCCAAAGGTCTGTCAAAAGCTTATTTTTGTATTAGACTACGTCGACAAACAAGCACACAGTTCGCGTGATAGTAAGCGTCACCGCAGCCTATAGATGTTCGTATCATCATAAGGATATTACTAGCGCGTTGCCAACCTCGTAACGATAAGACATTATTTCACACTACCCAGTAACTTCACTGTCTCTCTCACCCTTCAAACCAGAACACAGCAATGCGAACACTGCTATTTGGCGGTAGTAATAAGTGAGTGAGGTACCAATGCAGAGCTTTGTGAGAGGTCTACCTCATGTACGTCTCATACAAACTTTAATCCGCCATTGAATTGTGCGTTGCTCTTCGATCCCTGTAGACTTTTAAAGATTTTTTTAAATACAACACAATTTAAAGTCAATCCCTACTAATATTATAAATGTAACTATGTCTGTCTGTCTGTTACGCTTTCCCGCTTAAACTTCTCAATCGATTTTGATGAAATTTGGCAAAGACCATTTTAGACCCTGAGAAAGGGCATAGGCTATTTTTTTATTCGAAAGGTTGAAAGGGGGGATGAAAAGTTGTATGGAAGTGTCGCTATTTTTAGAGCTAGAAACTTGAAAGTTATTTTTCAGACCATTGATTCCAAATAAATAAACATGACATTAAAAGTTTTTATATGTTAAGGTAAAGAGGTATGATACCCAAAAAACTATTCCACGCGGACGAAGCAGCGGGCACAACCAGTTCATGATATACGAATGCTCTTTAAATTCTCGAAGAGTCTTGCATCCAGCAGTAACATTGTGCGGCTGCTACGATAAGGAAGAATAACAGGTTATGTAGATGAAACACACAGTAAAAAACAAAATGTCAGATGCTAGTCACACTTTTAATGATTGTGCCTAGCATTCTGACATTTATCTCTAATTAGTAACAAAAAATGTCATAAAACATGAACAGGTAAGCAAAAATAAGTTGTTATTGAGACGGGAGGTACCGGCAGAGAATAGTCCCTCCCATATACCAGGTGTTGTAAGGGGAGTCTAATGATCCGACAGATGGCGGTATATCCTGTCTCAGTGTATCTCAAATGCCTAAGGCAGATGTGAGCAGCAGCATCCCCATTAATAAAGCTGCGCTCTGCGATTGCCAAAACGCTTGCCCAGCGCAATTATGGGCAAAATTTCCCCCATATTTTGGGAGCCCTATGTCCAGCAGTGGACTTTCAATTGCTGATATGATGACATTGTTGTTTGATAATAAATTAGATATCTCAAAAGGAATTAATTTCATCAGTCAATTTAACAAAAAATGTAATAGTAGAGATATAAAATGGCTTTGCAACATAGTTGATTAAATTTGTCACCCTCATCCTAGTCGCGAAGTACCAGTACAGCCCAGCGCGGCAATTCTGGACAAATCACCCTAATCTAGGGGAAAATTATGTCCAAAAATCTTTAAACGGATGAAATTATGATTTCGTATAGAGAAACAGTGAATGCGATGTAATGTAACATGAAAGAGACACGCCCTCTATCGTAAGCATTGAAAGATAACCGTCATAAATATTTTTAATTATCACAACACTTTTAAAGTGGCGTCGAGGTGACGAAATTCCGCGATATTTTCGTCAGTACTGTTGTTATGCCAATTCTAGTTCATTGAGAGAATGTGTGTTCGCCGAAAATTGGCAACACTTGTTTATTTCTTTCGTCATCCTATTGTTTGAGTGCGTGGAGATAGCTTTTGTTTTTATGTTTCGTGTTCCGAATAAATAAAATTTCGATGAATTGAATTGAATTAAGCCGTTATGTATCGACAGAGTTAAATCCAACCTCCACCTGAACCAGGTGTCGTAAGAGACAAAGAGGTATCAAAACTGACAGATGTCGGAATATGATAGATATACCGCCATCTGCCAGGAACAGTGTATCTCAAATGCACAGGGTAATGAGGGGCAGCAGCATCCCCGTCGCAAAAGCTGCGTTCTGCTATTGCTAACACGTTTGCCCAGTGCGGCAATTATGACCAAAATTCTGCCTTTTTTGGCTCTCCCCTATGACCAGCAGTGGAGTTTCAACGGCTGATATTTCGGATTACTCTTTATATATAACCAAGAGAGACTCTGCTGTCCGGCCGTTTGCCTGTTATCAGGCGTAGATATCTCACAAACCATATTAGTTACACATTTGAAAATTTCATAATTAATGTTTTCTCTTCCTACACGAAGAAATACTAAAATTTAAAAAAATTAACGAAAATTTACGGGAAGCTCCTTTTTTTGCTTGATATTAAAAACAATAACAGGTAGACGCATAGAATACTCACGAAATATTTAATTGTATAACTATTAATTTCCATGGCCGTGGGGTACCGGCAGAGTAGAAAAGTACTTGCCACTTTACCAGGTGTCGTAAAAAACGGCTGAAGTACCGAAACCTAAAGATGGCGGTATATCCACCCGAAACAGCGTAACTCAAATGCAATAGGACGTAGATGGGCAGCTGTATATCCGCTATGCTCTGCGATTGCCAGCATCCTCCATGCATAGATTGATCCCTATGCCCAGTTGTGGGCACGGCTGCTATTGATGACATTCATTTCCAAAATAGATAGTTTAACGAGAGTGTGAGTCGGACTGGCACTAGCCGATATTTTCATTCTATTTTTGTATTATCGATGTGTAAATTCCTCCATACATACAAAAAATAGAAAATTGAAATAATTTGAACTATTTGTTGTCTGTATTTAATTACTATGGCAACAAATGCAATTTATTTCTTTTTATATATTGACGTATCATGAGGAACAATGTACAATATAGGAGAAACAAAAAAATAAAAATTACAAACTATTAATTCGTTATAACTTTATTATTTGAAAAGCTATTTTTCAGTATGTTTAAGATGATGTTTAAGATGTAACAAATACTATTGAAAAGTGCCGTGAGGCACCGGCAGAATAGAATAGTACCTCCCACTGCACCAGGTGTCGTAAGAGGCGACTAAGGTACCAGAATCTAAAGATGGCGGTATATTCACCCGAAACAGTGTAGCTTAAATGCACACGGCGGGGTTGAGAGCAGCACCCCCGTCGCTAGAGCTGCGCTCTGCAATTTCCAGGCAATGAAAATATTTGCAATTATAGGCAATAAATCCTCCTACCTTGGGGAAGCCTATGTCCAGCAGTGGACTTCCAATTGCTGGTATGATGATGGGTAAATATCCAGACGGCTCCAGTGAGAGCTGCTAGGTTTTCGGGACCAGGTTTAGGCTAACCGAGAATAAGTGACCACGCCATCCAAAACACCGAACTAGCTCCAAATAATTTTCTGTCTTGTGGAGGCCCATATTCAGCAGTGAACTTCCAATGGCTGATATAATGATGATGAAGAATTATGAGAAAAAAATAATTCCCACAGTCAGTATGTATTAATAATTGATTTTGATTAAAAATTATTTAAAACTAAACCTTGATGTCGGTAATGTGAGATTATAGAACAAACAGACGTAACCTTAAAATTATCTTATTTAAATATAGCGCGCAGTTTTCCGAGTTATTTTATACAGTCACCGTGAGCGGGACTGCAGTGAGTATTGATGTTATAATTAATTGATTTAATCATTTCTATGTACAAAAGTGTGGTGATATAAGAAGTAATAACATAAGGTAAATAAAATACATATCTTATACGATCTCAGTTATATAATAGACTAGCCTTTCCGCCCGCGACTTTTTTCTCAAGGTATTTACTTCATATCTCTTTTCTGACGAACTCTTGTTATTTTTTTATAACGAATACACTTATATATTACTGTCATACATACTTATATTCATAATTAAATATATTATTAACTTGACGGTAACCTAGGAGATGTGTACATAATATGTTTTATGTCATTTATTCTTAATATTTTTTTTTATAAAAGAAGACGTATATAATGATTCAATAATAATTATTATTCTGATCTTTAGACGATTATGATAATTTGTGTTTTTTGTCGATTTGACAACTGTACAAAAAATTGTTCCGATTCCTTATAAAGAAATTGTAACCAGATCTATCCCACGAGAACATGTTTTCGGGATAAAAAGGAGCTTATGTATGTTACAAACATCCATATATATATATATATATATATATA
>JACJUM010005600.1:644436-660422 GCA_020976665.1 Heortia vitessoides
GATCTATCTTATGCGCCTAAAGTCGTGAGTATTGAACAAACACAGAACACAGAGCAAATATTTTTATGATGACATTTGTGTTTGTTCTGTGTCTGGGTGTTAAATAAATGTGTTTAAGTAGTATATTTGTGATTCCTCTGCTGTCTGGCGTCCGTAACACAAGTGCTTTTAGCGACTTGCCACGGAGTCAGGTCAATGTATGAGATGTGATATGGGAATGTTTATTACTATCTTTATTGTTTATTTCCTCGGCCATTTTCAGGTTAACTAAGTTTTGGTGTCGGTATCCAGTGCAGTTAGTTGGTAGTAAGCGCGCAGAAACATATACATGTCAGATGTCCAACGTCTGCGGCTTCAGGGAACAGCCGAGATAGGTAGAATCTCAAAGTCAAAATTGACAACTTCCACAGCATCATCGGTGATGGACGTGGTGGATGTTTGTCATTTATTATTATTATTATTGTGCCGTGAGGTACCAGCCGAATAGTACCTTCCACTGCGCCAGGTGTCGTAAGAAGCGACTATGGTACCAGAACCGACAGATGGCGGTATATCCATCCAAAACAGTGCAGCTCAAATGCACAGGGCAGGTATGGGCAGCAGCATCCCCGTCTCAATAGCTTCGCTCTGCGATTGCCATAATGCTTGCCCAGCGCGGCAATTATGGGCAAAAAACCTTTTTTCTTCGAGAAGAGTATGTCCAGCAGTGGACTTCCAAGGGCCGGAATTATGATTAATGTACCCCCATTGTTCCGAGGAAACCCGAGCGGTATACATTAAACTTCCCAGTATCCTGTTTTTGAGATAGGTTCCTTTATCAAAAAAAACTTATACCTAACCTAGCCTACCTTACGAGAAGCAAATTGATATATGACCTTAAATTAATGATAATAGTATTGAATATACACACGTACCACTGACCAATTTAGTTCAAATAAGTTATGTGCGATAGCTTCTGACCCGGTGTACATCACGTGAAGTCTCGTCCTATTTTTTTATATATATATACGTAACTTGTCCGTATGTGTGTCATAATTGGTGACGTATTACTATTCGTTGTCGTAGATAGGCTTGTACAAGCGATATGAGCTACGCAATTGAAAAATCCTTTTTTCTACGACTAAGTTAACAGCATAATCGTAAGCGTCACAGAAGCCTAAAGGTCACAATATCACTAGAGCGTTGCTAATTTTGTTACTTAGAGTCTACTATGTCATATTACAAAGTAATTTCACTGCTAATTTTCACTTCAATCCGGAACACAATTATACAAGCACAGTTGTTTGGCGGTAGAAATAGGTGATAATAAGGCACCAATGCAGACGATTTTTGCTTCGTTTGCGACGGAAATGCTGCTGTCCATCCTCGCCTTGTTACATTTGAGCAATCCTGTTTCGGTGTATACCGCCAACTGCAGTTCTGGTACCTTATTCGTCTCCTACGACACCTGGTACTGTAATTTACCGGTAGCCTATAACATTTTTTTAAGGAATTTAAAAAGCCACCAATTAATTATCTGTACTGATGAATAAAATTAGATCTATATTTTAAAAATAATCTTTTAATCGCAGATGGTACTGATCCTAGCTTATGTGCCAAGAGTCGTGGGTTCGATCTTCACCCAGGACAAATATTTATATGATGATATTTGGTTTGTGACACAGGACAAACCAAATATTATGGATATTGAAAATATGTATTTAAGTATTATATTTGTGATTAATGATTTGCGAATTACCACGAATTCAGGTCAATATATAAGATGTTACATGAATAATATTATATATATATATATATATAAGGTGGCGCGTCGCGTTCGTCTGTCACGTACGGCAGGCTATTGAATACAGTAATACTTACGATCTATTTTCGTGTGCGCTAATAGATACAATTGTATGGTTTGCATGAAGATAGGAAGTAATTGTTTCGTGTTTATTGGCCTTGCAGTGAGATTGATATTTGATACAGAACTAAATACAGATAAATACTTAGATTTCGTTGATTTCAATTAATTCCTTACAAATACCGTATGTTTTTTTATTTGGCTGATAATAATATCTTAAATAATAATTACAACAAAAAAGAATATTTGTGAAACCAACGCCGTTAACCACAAATTGGTGCTGGGAAGTATGACTTTTATGTTAAAAGTTTATTTTGAGAGTTTCTTTGTAAGGAATAGCGAGTTTAAGTTTATTGTTACTATCACTAACTTGTTAAAGAAATTAACATTATTTCTAAATATTTAGGGTAGTAAAATAGTTAAGTAATCAACAAGACTTGTCTATGATGTGGCTGTTTAAGCTATTAAGAGAATGACGAAGAAGAGTTTATTGGAATACAGATTTTTAAATATCGAATGAAATGAAATAATTCACAAAAAAAAGATAAATGTGGTGAAAAAGATGATGTTGTGACAACAATAGAGAAAGGAATGTTGAGATGGTTTAGGCATGCAGAAAGGATGGGACAAAGTAGAAAGACTTCAAAAATATATAGAAAGGAAGTTAATGAAAGAAGTACGACCTGGGCAAACATATCTTAACCGAGAATAAGATGTATTAATGAAAGGCCAAGTCAGAAGTGTCAACAATAAACGAGCGTGTATGAAAAGAAAGATAACGCGTGTTGGGGAAGCGACAGAGGTATGCCAAGATCGTAGCAATTGGAGATCCATAGCCTCATTCAATAAGACCAAAGAGAATATTATCGTTAAAAGTACATTAACACAAATACAAAAGTACAAACGACAATTAATGTTTTCTCCATTTAAGTATGTTGTGTAACGACATTTTATTGAAACAGTAGTTAAAAAAGATCAGAATGTTTTCGCTTTACGATTTGCACATTTAATCGTGTAATTAAGAACCTGCTAATAAAAATATAAACCCAATTGCAAGTAATTGCAATTTATAATGTTATCGTAGGGTGCCGCGAGGTATCGGCAGATTTGAATAGTACCTACCTCTGGACCAGCTATCGTAAAAGGTGACTAAGGTATTAGAACCGACAGATGGCGGTATATCCATCCGAGACAGTGCAGCTCGAATGCATTGGGTTGGGATAGGCAAAACATCTCCGTTGCGAAAATTGCGCTCTACGATTGCCAAAACGCTTGCCGAGCGGCAATTATGGGCAAAATTGTACCTCTGTTGGGGAGTGTCCAGCTGTGGACTTCCAATGTCTGTAGCGATGAATGACATCAAATTTTGAGCCTTAACTTTTTTTAAAATTTTGCACAACAACTCTGGGATTGCAAGCTTTCAGCATGGCAGCATATGGAGTAGATATCATACCAAGGTCTTCTGCTTTGGTACCTCACTCTAACTTATTTCTACTGCGAAACAGCAGTGTCCGCTGTTTCCGGTTTGAAGGTTGAGAGAAATAATACTAGGTAATGTGACATAATATCTTTAAGTCACAAGGTTGGTAACGCACTAGTGATATCCATGTGATAATACAATATTACTAAACCCACTGGGACGCTGATTATCACACGGACTTTGCCTCTGCCACTGCTAGGTTCTAGCGGTCCCATGCAAATTGTTATTAAAGTCAAGCTAGCCGCTACTTGTGGGACTGACTGAGGGTTATATATTCCACATTGACCCACGTGGTTCTATAGTCATCAGGGTCTGCTGATGGAAAGCCAGAATTATGCAGGCATAGATTGTGGTGATACTATCTTATGCGCCAGGAGTCGTGGGTTCGATCCTCACCCAGGACATATATTTATATGATATTTGTGTTTGTCTCGTGTCTGGGTGTCAAAAATATGAACTTAGGTATATATATATGATTTCTATGTTGTCTTTTGTTTGTAACATAAGTGTTTTAAGCGAATTATCACGAAGTCAGGTCAATCTCATACAGATGGTGAGAATATTAATTTACAAAGACACTAACAGCGCCGCGCTGTTTCACCCAGCTGTTTGTTTAAGTTGAAGCACAAACTTAGTATCATTTATAGCCCGCTGTTATTAGTGCTAGTGTGATGATATATAGCCTATATCCTTTCTTGATAAGTAGGCTATATAATACAAATTTCTGTTTGTGACCTTATAGTTTAGATCTTGCGTTAAAATATCAGTCAGTCAACTTCCCCCTTCATATATATATATATATATATATATGTAATGTCTGTTGGGTCAGCTAGTGTTCAATAAATTAACTTTTACTAAAGCAATTAACATAATAAAATAAATATGTATAAAGTTAAAACCTTAATAACAAATTAAATGTCTCAGCCAAATAATTATTTACACGAAAATACATAAGAACTTTGCAATAAAAATTGCACAAACAAAATATTTCATTTCTCATAATCTAATATAGTGTGTCCTTTTATTAATGCTAAATAATAGCTAGCTGCTATAATTGTGCTGTGCAAAAAAGTGTCGATACTTATCGGAGGTCATAAATTCAATTGTCGTATGGGGCAATGCAGGTTTACATAAAGAACAAATAAGAAAATAAAAATAATTAATTTGTTAAACAACTATATCATATGAAAAGCTATTTTGAATTAAAGAAATATTATTGAATTTGAATCCTCTTTTACTTGATACTATAAGCAAAAGTCAGAAATGAGTAAATACAAACAATTTCGCCGATATGTCACTTAGGACAATAGAATTTCAGACCGTCTATATGTAGAAATAATTACATAGTCCTAGGACTGAACTGCCACTCTACAATAACTGCCACTCTACAAGAACTACCCTTTGTAAATATATCTATCCCACAGGCACTGAACATGGCGTATATTATATGTGATTTTTCTGTTGTATGATGTAAATACAATATACAATAATAAGTAAATACAAACAATTTCGCCGATATGTCACTTAGGACAATAGAATTTCAGACCGTCTATATGTAGAAATAATTACATAGTCCTAGGACTGAACTGCCACTCTACAAGAACTACCCTTTCTAAATATATCTATCCTACAGGCACTGAACATGGCGTATGTTCAGAAAAAATTACAAATATAACACATCAATACATATTATACATCTTCGAGTGTTCTCGGTGGGTATCAAACCCACGGCCCGTGGCGTATAAGATAGGAACACCACCGTATGCGTTACAGGGTCCGTAAATAAGACTGATATTATTTGAAAAAGTACACCAGCCCTCTGGTCAGCAATTACTGTACAAAACTATGTCTATCTAGATTATTTTGACAGCGTGCACGAATTCACAGAGAAATCAATTCTAACATTGACTTGACTCCAAGATAGATCACTTAAATCACTTGTGTGGATATTTTTGTCTTTTTGACGGGATGTATTTGTTGAATTCGATGGCGCATTTGGTAGTATTTCTATCTTGTTCCAAAGGTCATGGCCATCCAGAAAACATATAAATATATATATATATATATATATATATATATGATACAGAAGAATCTATGTTTAATATAATTATATTAAATATAGATTCTTCTGTTGTATGATGTCTGTAACACGAGTGATTTAAGCGACTTTTTTGGAGTCAGGTGAATGTTCAGTGAAGTTATATTAATTTACTTTATATTAAAGTCATTTCTTTTAGAATAGCACCTCCCCCTGCATCAGGTGTCGTTAGAACTGACTAAGGTACCAAAACCGACAGGTGGCGGTATATACATCCGAAACAGTGTAGTTTAAATGCACAGGGCAGAGATTGGTAGCAGTATCCCGTCGCAAATGGTACGCTCTGAGATTACCAACACGCTTGCTCAGCTTGATGATTATAGTTCTTCCTTGACTCTCTTGGTGACTTTACTAACTGACCTTATTTTGCACCATGTATCTCTGATTTTGGTGTTCATCCTTTATTTGACGTGGGTGGGGGGGATTAGATAATATTGAAAGTCGTAGTTCTAGTTTGTTATCAACATTGTAATAATATCAACGTATACAATTTGTGTCATATATAATACATACGTTTGACGTATTAGTTATTGTGGTACTCAGATGCTGCGCGATCGTTCTAGTTAAAGAACTTACGCAATAGTTAGTAAAGGATGGGTGACCGAAAATGATTTCGAGTTAGTTTCGTGTATAGGATGGCATGGTACGCCGTTGGTCCCGGTTTGCCGTCTTTAGAACCTAGCAGTTCGCGTTGGAGCCATCTAGTGGGCTGTAGCCCATGTCTTATTTACCCATCCCCGTATCATCATCAGACCAGCCATTAGTCCTCTGCTAGACATAGGCCTCACCAAGAAAGGAGAAATTTTGCTCTTTTTCCGCGCTGGGCAAGCGTGTTGGCAATCGTAGAGAGCAGCAGCAGCATTTTGCGACTAGGATGCTACTGCCCTTCACTGCCCTGCGCATTTGACCTGCACTTTAGTCACCTCTTATGATACCTGATATAGGAGGAGGTACCATTTTACTCTGCCGGTACCTCACGGCTTTACCCATAAGATAGATCAATTCCTTAAATAGTCATTTAGAATGTCTGATGATGTTAATGAATTAATATCCGACCAATGATACAACAGCTTGCCTCATTATCATCATTATGATGCCGTACAATGCCCTTTGCTAGATATAGGCGTAAAGGGGAAGGCTTTCTTTTAGATCAGGTCTAGTTGCCAACTTTGTGACTTAAGAATATTATGCCACATTACCCAGTAAATTCACTACCTCAGTCACTCAAAAATTGGTAAGAGTAAGGTATTAATGCAGACAACCTTTTGTAAGAGGTCTATCACCACATGTTACTGTCATTTGAGATATGCTATTTTGGGTGGATATAACGGCATCTGTCGGTTCCGGTACCTCAGTCACCTGAACACCTGGTACGGTCGAATTTCGACGAGAGGCCGACCATTAGTTCTACAAATTTTTTTGTCCACCATGACAGATTTTGGCGAAAGCTCTACCATTAGCTCACCGTGTCCTTGAATATGAAATGTTACAGAACCACAAATAGACGACCTTCGCGGCGCCCTGTCAAAATCGACCAACCGCCGGCGGTAGCAAAACTAATTGAGTTTTTCAATAATAAATTTCCTTATGAAGATTTTTTGTCGGGTTTTTTTCGTTGTGTAATCGAGAAATCGTTACGTCTCAGCCAAATTATACTCATATTATAACGAGGAATTATTTGTTTGTTTGCGGGCCCGATGGCGCAGTTGTTAGTGATTCTGTCTTGTGCGCCAAAGGTCATGGGTTCGATCCCCACCCAGGATAAATATTATAATGATATTTCTGCTTGTTATGCATTTAAGTGTTATATTTGTGATTTATCTGTTGTCTCATGGCAGTACTTCAGACACAAGTGCTTTAAGCACTTATCTACAATCAGGTCAATGCATGAAATGTTGTGTGAATTTGTGTATTATTATTATGTATACGCCATTAAACGCGCTAGGTGCGTATTTAGTATTTCTTAACCTAGGGGTAGGCAGAGACTATAGATCTCCACTTGTTACGATCTTGGCATATCTCTCTAGCTTTTATTACTCGCATTAGCTCTTTCATACATGCTCGTTTATTCTTAGTACTTCTGACCTGGCCTTTTTTTAATAACTATTCTATCTAATTAAGATATGTTCGCCTAGGTCGTGCCATACCAACTCTTTCCATCACTTTCACTCCATATATTTGTGCAGTCAATCTACTTTGATCTTTCTTTTCTACATGACCAAAGTATTTTAACATTCTTTTCTTTATTGTTGTCACAACTTCATCTTTTACATCACATCGATCTCTTATTACACAATTCTTTAATTAATCTCTTCTACTTCTCATTTCAACTGCATTAATATATATAGAGATATGTTGGAACCAACTCACCTCTATGAACAGTCAGTCGTGCCCATTTTGACATTTCAGGTTTCATTGATACTATCTACAGCTATCACTCTCCGTTCAATATCTCCTTCATACTTCTTATCTCTTGTAAAAACACTTCCTTTATACACATACTCTTTCACTTATTCAACTTTCATGTCATCGATGTCACATTTTCACATTTTGTCATATTTTCCCCCCTTTAATTTTTCCTTAACCTAATTTATTTGATAAGAAAGAAAATTGTTCGTTTAAATTTTATGATTGTCCAAACATATGTTTAATTCGTTTAACAGCTGGTCGACCTCATTTAGAAACATGGGCGAGAACATGATTCAACCGAATCGAAGTTGAGTCATTTTTTTATCTTATCAAACAGAAACGCATTTATATTCCTGGCGAAAACATATATGACGTATATACCTACGCATTCGGAATTTGTATCCAATAAATCTGTCACAGATAAATAAATGGCTCGTGTTGGGACGATAACCCCTGACCCTTACGCCAGCAAGCTAGGAGAGACAATGACCAACTTTGTCTTATATGCGAACAATTTTCATAAGATAACCTCTTTTGATTCAACAGGTTCATTAAAGATTTTCTTTATTTTTTTTTATAACCACCTTCACCAGTTTATAACAAACCCAGTCCTTGTAAAGAAAATAAATTGTATTAATTCTATTATTTTTATAACAAACTAATAAAACAAAATCTATCTAGGCCAATACGTGTGATAGGGTGGCCGAGAGTGTGATGATGTAATTAGTGATGATTTGTTCATAAATATATACTAGCTGATCTGCCAAACCTTGAATTTTAATAATCAAAGTTAAAAATAAAAAAGGTAAACTTTAACAGGTTTATGTATTTTTAATCGAAAATAAAATCAGTTGACGATGCACCCTTATCACTTAAACCCTCAAGTGATAAGGAATATAAAAAACAGTATTATCAGACCTACCACATATACATACATACATATGTAAAATCATCAAGCCGTTTCGGGCGAGTTTGTTAAAAATTTGTGACATAAGAATTTCGTATATAAGACTAGCTGATCCGAAAGACGTTGCTCTGTCTTAACTATATATACATATACATATATATATATATATATATATATAACTACAGTCAAAACCGGATATAGCGTCATGGAAGGGACCGTATATTTCCGACGTTATATCCGATACTTGTTATAAGCAATACCTAGCAAAAGTAGTTAAATTATATTATAAGTAGATATATATCTAATATAGAATAATATATAGTTTACAAATGAAATGTAAATAAAAAAAAACCTTTATTAAGAAATAATTAGAGATACAAGATGTTCCAGCTGCACTATAAGACTTACACTAGTTTTTAAAGTAATCAGTCATTTTAGTCTGTGTTTTTAGCTCCGCATTCAAATGTTTGGCATTTTACTCTTGTTTCATACTCCTTAAGTTATGAATGTCATCGGTATTAAACTGGTCGTTAAAGATAAAAAATTTTTGCAAAACTTGCAGCGCTATGAGCCTCGGAAATGATCGGAGAAAGATCGTAGGTAATACGCCTAAATATTATTACTTCAACGCTTATAATTGCCACGGTGGGTAAGCGTGTTGGCGAACGCAGAGAGCAGCTTTCGCGATGGAAATGCTGCTGCCTGTCGCCGTCACCTATGCATTTGAATTACTCTGGTTCGAATGAATATACCGCCATCTGTCGGTTGTGGATCCTTAAACGCCTCTGACGACACATGATACAACGGGAGGTATCATTCCACTCCGCTGATACCTCACGGCTTTATATATTAGAAAAATATATAGGCTGGATGTACCCGCGACTTCTTTAATAGTGAATAGTGACTTTGCCCGTACATTATTTTTGCGTATCTTTAACCGTTTAGGCGGCGCACGCAACGCTCTCAAAACGTTGGATTCTGACATATATTCCGCTCTTAATGGTCGTGATGTTATATAGCCTTAGTTACTACTTAGTTATTATATTGGGTATCTGTAGTTTCGGTATCTTAGTTGGCTCTTACGACACCTGGTATAGAAGGCACTATTCTACTGTGCCGGTACCTCACGGCTTATTATTAAGGGATATATTTGTCATTTGTGATAAGGGTTCAAGAAAAAATTATAAAAATATTTAGGTCTTATTAAATTATAATTAGTAAACATTATAGTTTGTTATCTAAAACACATAAAATCATCAGCATTGGCGTCTTACGTAATAAATGAATTATTGCTTCATTTACTGATAAATTTGATTTTTACGCACCAACTTATTCCTGATCACGTTTTTGTTTATCATCATAACAGCGATTGAAAGTCCACCGCTGGACATTGGTCTCCCCAAGAAAAAGGGAATATTGCCCATAATTGCCACGCTGGGCAGGCGAGTTGCCACGCAGCGCAATTCGCCACGAGGATGCTGCTGCCTATCCCCATCATGTATTATTTAAGATGCGCTGTTGCGAATGCATATACCGTATATTACATACTTTTAACCATTTAATATTCACACAACATCTCACAAATTGATCTGACTCCAAGCTAAGTTGCTTGAAGCACTTATGTTACGGATATCAGAGACCATAGGAATCACAATTATACCTACCAATTAAATACATATTTTAGACAAACACAGAACAAACACAAATATCATCATATACCTGGGTGGGGGTCGAACCCACTGGTTCACCTCCTTAGGGGGTGAATTTTCACAAATCCTTTCTTAGTGCCCCCCCCCCCCCTGTATTGTAGAAAAACCCCTGTGCAACATCATAAGTTTCTAACCCTTATAGTTTGGGTCCTGCGTTGATATGTCAGTCAGTCAATTAATCAACCAATCAGTCAGCTTTTCTATGTATAGATTCTTTTATATATAATTCCTCTTCAATATTTTAAACTATTTAGCCTTTAATCTTATATATTAAATTAACGCGTCACAATGTTAGATAACATACTTCTCTATAACGGCTTAACCAATTTTTATAAATATTAAAACTCATAAATTGAATTGACTTGGGCCTTTGGCCCGTTTTTATAACCCTTGTAATTTAAAAGCTTTAAATAATTCATATGGTAGAACAACATTTGTCTAGTGAGTTAATATTAATATACATAAATCCGGAAATATACAAACAAAAATGATTGCACACATTTCAAAAAGGAACGCAAAACGATAACGTAATTATCTACGTCGAATTACAAAATGGTTGCCAGTCAAAATGGCCCAATTAAAAGTATTCATAAAATTTATTTCTCAGATATCCGGGTTCAAACCAATGAACTAACTGAAAGGCAAAAACTGACGAGTTTTTTTGTCTTTTCACAATAGCTGTCTGATCATAAAGTTATTTGCTATAGACTGTGTACCTATACCAGAGGTTCCCAAACTTAGATTGCGGCGTCCATTTTGTTTTTGGTCATATTTAGTAAATAAAGACAATTTTTAACGAGCTAAAATGTCTCAAGAATTTTTGTTTCGTGATAACTCTTCAATACAATATTTTCTTTGTATACTATAACTAAATCATTATATTAAAGAATAAACAAATCTTTAAATATAAATAAAATTGCAGTGTCTGCTTGTAATATTAAATTACTACCCCCTACTACTTGCATATGAATTTATATACCGTACACATACCAAAATATATTTTTTTACAATATTTATCCGAACGGCTGCGCTGATTTAGACGGGAATTTGACTGGCAGATAGCTTATGTAATAAGGAGTAACTTAAGCTATATAACATTACGCAAATAGGAGTCATCAATAAAAATGTGGGAAAAACGGGTAAAAAATATACGTTTTGAGTATAATATGCTGCCCAAAGTCACTATTCCACGCGGACGAAATTGCAAGTACATATAGTAAATAATAAATCTACAACGTCATATCATCATCATACTTTGACTTGACTCCGTGATAAGTCGTTTAAAACACGTGTCTCGGTGTTTATCCGGGACGAACACACAGAATCCATTTTTTTGCAATCATACTAATAAATTTTGTTCACTGTGTATATAGTTTATACTATGTATATTATGTATATAGTATATATAGTTTGACAAAACTTGAGAGGTAGTTTGTATCTCATATTATAGTCGCCGATTAGTAGTGAGGTACCGGCAGAGTCGAATAGTACCTCCCCTGTGCTAGGTGTCGTAAGAGGCGACTAAGGTGCCAAAACTCGCGAATTTTACCCGCGCGGCAATTATGGGCAAACTATCCCGTTTCTTAGGGAGTCCAAAATGCAGAAGTGTACTTTCAATGGCTGGCATGGTGAGGATAATTATAGTCCCAATATTAATTTCATGATAAACATAGGTACATTTCTAAGACGGGACTCCGACTGTCGGGTTAGCTAATATATAATGTATATGTAAAAGGAAAAGCTGGTTGACTGACTGACATATCAAGGCAGGGCAGGGTGAGAAACTTGGAATTTTATAACTTAAGGTCATCGGGGTCATATATATTATGAGTATTATATACTAGTACCTTCTGAAATCGATATCAGATAATAAAAAAAAATCGATATCATGTTAGGCTTACTTTAAAATGACGTTTCAAAGATATATAGAAATATATCTATATATATCGTTGCTTCTTAGAGTTTTCGAGATTAAACGTTTTAACAGACGGACGGATAAACAGACTAACAGCATAACCCTCACTCACCTTTACGATATTTCTGTACACTGGTTTGTCGGCTTAGTCCAATAAAAAAAAAACATTAGAAATTTTTATTATCCGATTGATGTCAAGAACCGGATAAGTGGTAACTGGATTCGCTCATCGAGGGTGCCGTATGGCCATGACCATAATTTCGTACTTTAAAAACCTTTTTAATGTTGCCACAGCAAATGAAAATATTTGATACTGATTTTGTTTCAATATTATAATAATCACACAACATCTCATACTTTGACCTGACTCCATGGTAAGTCGGTTAAAGAACTCGTGTTACGGACGCCAGACAACAGTGGAATCACAAAATATAATACTTTAATACATTACATTTTATCTCCCAGATACAGGACAAACACAAATATTGTCATATAAATATTTGTGCTGGGTGGGGATCGAACCCACGACCCTTGGAGCATAAGATAGGATCACTACCATCTGCGCCATCAGGCTTGTCATTTTTCTCTTTATCTACAGCAATTCATAGTTTAAAAAGCTGTGCAGTAGGTAAAAAGTTTAAGTATATGATTTGAAATGTAACTCGTTACATCTAAACATTTTTAGCATACAGACATACGGATAAACAGACTCACAAAATACACCTCACTCACTTATCAATCAAATCAAAATATTTTTTTTTCAAGTAAGCCCTATCAAGCACTATCGAAATGTGAAAAATAATAAATAGAAATATGTGTACTTAATTGTAATCTATTCATAACCCTGATGACCTGACGGGATCGTTTAAAAAACATCTAACATTTAAATTAAGCCTACCTTATACTAAATTACCGGCACCAAGCGGGTCTTAAAACTAAGTTGATTGCAGGTTCATTACACTATCTTTCAAGTGTTTTAATGTCCATTTGAGGTTATGAGCTCTAAAAATGATCTATCACGCGGGCACAATGCAGATTGGTGGGTTGAAAGCATCTCGTATGCATCTTAGATAAAGTATACTAAAAGTTCAATATATGGAAACTGTTTTATCAATTTTTTTCATGACCAATACCTTATAAAAAAAGTCGTATGCATTTTTATCTCACACTCAATTTATTTTTATCGCCAAATTGCAGAGTTCTTGAAGGTAAGGCAAGGAAATTACGGGGTAATATGAGAAAATATCCTCAAGTTACAGGGTTATGCGCTAGTGGTGATATCATTGTGATATTACGCGCGTCTATATGTTTGTTTGTCGACTTGGTCTAATTAGAAAAAGAAATATTCTGAGGTTTTCCGTTCATTACACGCAACCAAATCATGACACAATTAATGCAATACTACCGTACACCAACTAGAAATACATAAAACGTGCAGTTATAGACGGACAGACATGTATCACTTGGTAATAAAGGGTCAGGGAAAGTTGAATGACTAGTGAGGATATGTAGTTATTTCGTAGAAGCGCCGCCTAGTGATGTGCATTTGTCGATATCGGGGATCATATGTAGAAATCGACCTTGCAATCTGTCCCGCCGTGGGCTGTTTCTCTCTACTTTTCTGCTTCTAAACTGCTAGTAAACAAAAAGACAAGACTCTTTTTTGTTTACTAGCAGGGTACCGCAGTTTTACTTACGACTTTTCCGTTACTATTGAATTACTTATTTTATTATTATAAACTAAAGCTTATATAGTTAATTCATATTGTAACTTTCCATTAGTAAATAAATTTTAAAAATCAGTCGATTAGATGTAATGCCAGTTGGCATATATATATATATATATAGTGGTGCAGACAATATATATACAAAATAGATAAATGTCACATAATAATACACCCTCGGCATCCTACGGCAAGCAAACAATACAATATTGTATTGTTTGCTTGCCGTGCAGGTTAAATGCTCAAGGCGGGGATGGGCAGTAGTATCCCCATCGCAAAATCTGTACTCTACGATTGCCAATACGCTTGCCTAGTGCGGCAATTATGGGCAGAAAAGTTAATGCTAAATATATAAAATATATATATTCACATAACATCTCTTACGTTCACCTGACTCCATGGTAAGTCGTTTAAAGCACTTTTGTTACAGATATTACAAATATAATACTTATTTTTAATACCCAGATACAAGACAAATACAAATATCATCATATAAATATTTGTGCTAGATGATATCCATCCATAAAATAGGATGACCACTATCAGCGCCATTGGGCCTGTTAAATTATTATATTTCTCGTTATTTTAAGCATCCTAAATATATGGGAGAATTTATACCGTATTTCCGTTTGTGTTCTGATAACCAGGAGGTAATTTTACAACACTTTGCTGTCATGCTATCGCTAATAATTTTTTGTGTTACGGAAGGAATTTCATTATACTCTTATTCTTCCATTGTAAATTTATACTATTTTAATTGTCATTTATTTCGCTACTTCTCGATCACTTAGAAGGTTGTATGTCAGTCGAAGAAGAACCTGTTTTGTAACGTGAACGTTTAGAGATAAAAAGTTTAGGAATATAAAAAAGTATGTCTGAAGGTTTTTAGAATTATTTGGAAAATCTAATTTTTATTTAAAACCTATTATGTTTTGTAATGATATTATAATCTACTATGTACTACAATGATAAATGCAAATTTATTTCAACATTCTTGACACTCTTGTAATATTTAACCTGAGCACGTCAATGTATGCCACGACAACCTACTAGTTGATGTCCCAGCAAGGAGATAGATCGTAGTATATAATGTATAGTCATCATTATGTATATATATATATTTATATAAAACCGGTGAAAAGTGGTTTTGTTGTGCAAAATGACGTATAGGAAAATATCATGTTATGTAATTTTGTTCATTGAAATATATAATAACACAAAAAATTGCCTAAGTTACAAATATTCTTATCTTTTTACACATATCCGATAGACTATAATTTAATTGTGTGATAAAAATATAAAAAACACTCTTATTAAACTGTGTGAACACACAAGTTGTTTGTTACAATAATAACAAACAACACAAGATAACAGAGTTCAAATTATAAAATCACACTTAATTTAAAAACTACGCGCAAGTGAACAGATCATTTATCTTACGCATACACCCTTATCGATATCTCGCGGTGACATCACTAGTGGGTCGCGTGCGGCGCAGCATCGATATGGGTATCAGTCCGGTGATTGTGCGCTACAACACTAGTCGTGTCCCGTAGTTCCGTCGCGGTGGGTGCATCGAACTATAAGACTGATAGTTATTCGTAATTGAGAACATAAAGATTCAAACAAGGAGAACATTATCTGGGTTCATTTAAAATTTTCCGAACGTAAGTACAAATTGATATTTTTATTTGATATATTTATCTTTTCTTCTATTCTATTTTTAATATACTAACTGATTTTTTTTTATAATGCGCACGAATAATACCCAAAAATCTATAAATTGATATCAAGTATCGAAGTAAACTCACACTGAAAATATTATATAATTTTTTGATGAGAAAGAGGAAAATATCTATACATACATTTACTTGCTAAATATCTATTTGTAATGTTAAAAT
>JACJUM010005600.1:665422-756642 GCA_020976665.1 Heortia vitessoides
ACGATGAACGATGAACGATGAACGATGAACGATGAACGATGAACGATCTTTTATTTTCGAACTTGTTGGAGTAGTAAATATACGACACACACTCTGACGTTACACTGTCACTTTTGAGAACGATTAAGTACCGTAAGGTAACACGGCAAAGGAGTCGTTGACATAAAATGTAAAACTAGATTTGCAGCCTTCAAAAGTAGTTTTTATTAACTATCGTCATCTTTCGTCACCGTCTGTCATTAACATTACACGCAATCTCATACTTTATAAATTGTACTGTAAAGGATTGATAGATTCTTAAGTTTCGTCTGAATACTTATGTAAGCTGCTACTAGTTCTATATTGTTTGTTCATCAACATTATATCAGCTATTACAAGTCCACTGTTGGACACAGGCCTTCCCAAAAGAATTATCCCCATAATTGCCGAGCGTAGCTTCGCGACGGGTTGCTGTTGCCCACCCTCTGCATTTGAGCTACACTGTTACGGATGGATATACCGCAATCTGTCTGTTCTGGTACCTTAGTCGCCTCTAACGGCATCTGGTACAGAGGGATGGACTATTCTACTCCGCCGGTACACACAACAAATTGTTTATCCAAATGGTTCCAATAAAGCGACACTAAAATAGGCACACTTATGTTTCCCGATTAAAGCAACTTTTCTATTTAGACCAAATTTAAAAGAATAATTTCCGAGCATTTGTATTTTTTTTACAATGTTATTACCTATCACTTAATCAAGTCTATTTCAGTATCAATATTTTAAATTCCATCAATGAGAAAAAGCGTGCGGTCATTAGCTCCGTACAAAAAACGCTAACGTCTATAAAAACTTATTTACAAGAAAGAGTGACGTAAAAACACAATAATGAAGAACTGCGTAGACGTTTTTATAACTTTTTATTATAAAGGCTTTAATGAGAATCTAAACATAAATATATATTTAATAGCCCACTCGGTTCGAGAGATAAGAAATATTAAATCTATCCTACAAGAAAAGTAATTTTTAAAACATTGACGGGCACGTTGGCGTAGATGGTAGTGAACCACCCAAGACAAATATGTATATGATGAAATTGTGTGTTCTTTGTCTGGGTGTTAAATATATGTATTTAAGTAGTACATTTGTGAGTCTTCTGTTGTATGATGTTCGTAACACATATGTTTTAAGAGACTTATCACGGAATCAGGTCAATGTGTGTGATGTGGGATTTAAAAATAAAAAAAAATAAAATAATTATGGTACAAAAATTAAAATACATGTTATATCGGATATTGATATAATGGCTTCTTAGGAATTCCTTGATCAGCCTCCCGGAGGCAGCAGACGACAGAAGGACTATTTTATCTGGTTAAAGATGAACCTCAATCAAAGATCGTCTGCAGTGTTCACTTCGCTGTGTTTGAAGGGTGAGGGAGGCAGCGAAATTACTAGGAAGTGTGACATCTTCAAGTCACAAGGTTGGCAATGCGCTAGTGATATCCTAGTTATATTACGAGCGTCAATAGGCTGGAGTAAAACTTACTGTAGGCTTGCTTGTCGACCTAGACTAGTAAGAAATTACATGTTTTACTGCGAGTTCATCACGCACGCACCAGAATAGAGACTGCAATAATAATGTGAGAAACATTTAACATATAAAGTTTCAGTTACTTTGTGTCAAAAAGTTTAGTATTGTTGAGTATCGTTTCTTTATATTAGTTTAAGGCTGCTTTTAAATAATATAAAATTACTAATTTTAAAACAAATAAATATTAAACGTATAAATATCAATTATCGCGTAAAGAACTTTAAATTTTAATTATAGCAATTACATATGCTTTTTTTAAAAAAAAATCTAAAAATCATTCCCATTTCTAAATAAAATCATTGGAAAATACTGACTGTGTTTTCCATCGATATTATTTAGAAGAAAATAAAAATTGTCCAGATATCTTTCTCAGATATATCTTACTTAGACCAAGTCAAGTCTTGAAAGATCTCGATTGCTACCCACAAATATTGCACAATTACATTATAAAAAGTCATGCAACAACAGTCGAGAATTCGCAGATCATTATTATGTTTCAAGGCAGTCAAGTGCTTAGCCAATGCCTAGACCGGGCTCGCAACTGCCCTATGGTTGGACCTATGCCCTCAAATTAAAGTATGTTTTGTAATGTTGTTTCGCGAGTTAATGCATCGAAAATTGGCCAATTCGTGTCGATACTAATTAACCAATAAAATTTTATCGCATTTTTGTTGCATTTCATATTTATATATTTTTTTAAACAATGGCTGACAGTTTGCTTTTGACAGTTTGCTTTAAATATCACCAACCTTCAAGCATTTCATTAATTTTATTTACTAACCCGGCTAACGTACTAACTAAGCGTAAAGTCGGCGTGATAGTAAGCGTCATCGCAGCCTATAGATGTTCATAATATCACAAGGATATCACTAACGTGTTGCCAACCTTGTGACATAAAGATACTATGTCACGTTACCAAGTAATTTCACTGCATCTCTCAACCGTCAAACTGGAATACAACAATGCTAACTGCTATTTGGATGCTGATAAACTTTGTATGAGCTCTCATCATATTAGATATAGAAAGGACATAGACATCCAGTGCAGGACATAGGCTTTTGGTAAAGAGAGACATCTGATAGAGAGGTAGGTAATATTCTACTTCGCCGGCACAGTATGAGGTCTACCTCATGTAAATAGTTTGGAAACATTTGTTACTTTGTTACATGTTTAAGAAATTATATTTTGGACATAGGCCTCCTCAAAGAACGGAAACGCAGCGCGTTGCTTCACTGCAATGCTGCTGTCCATTCGCATCCTGTTGCATTTGAACGCTTCGCTGTTTCGGGTGGATATACCGCCATCTGTCCGTTGTGGTATACACTAACCTCTATCGACACTTAATACATTTATTGGTAACGCATACCTTATGTGGATTGAATGGTGAAAGATGGATTGAAATTACTGAATAACTCTTAATTACTTTAGAGGTTCTGCATAGAAATTGCTGAAATAAATTTGAGATTATATTTACAAGAAAAATCATCGAGTCTCAGATGTCAGGCGGGACTCGAGCCCTCATCTTTCCCATGCCGGGGGACTACACTGCCGTTGTGCTACCGAGACCATAGGAGACAGGTAATCTTCCTAGTGTTCTTTTTGTGCTAAGAAATCAGCGCCATTTATTTAATGTTGAAGTCAATTACTAATTACTAAATATGAGTTTGAGTCCCGCCTGATGCCTGACGGCAAGTTCATTTATTTTTAGTTAATATTATCGCAGGATCGCGCTGGACACAGGCCGTATACAACCGGTCCTATTGGAAATTACTTGGGGAGGCCTTTGTGAAATGAAATATATCTCATATGTAATTCAGCAATTTCAGGAGTCACTAGTCTTTTTTTGACAATTCCAGCTCAGCCGAAAGATAAAGAGCATTCCGAGGCATGCTACATACTTAAAAGCAAACTGTGTGGAGCGTAAAAAATTAGACTAGGTTGCTAATGGTATTTCCTACCCCTACTGGGAGTAAGCCACATACGTGACTGTATGCTACCGTGAGCCAAGCAGAAGCTAAGAAGGGCGACCGTTGGAGGCATAGTTTTTTGACCTACTTTTGGTATACTTCGTTTGTTACAATGTACTTTACATTGTTTATTTATTTACTTTACTTTGATTTTATTTATTTTTGATACGTATTTTTGATACCTGCTAGCTATATACTAGCTAGTACTAGGGACAGTAGGGCGCCGCAGCTTTACCCGCGTAGATCCCAGTATCATCAATATTCAAAAATAAAATACAGCTTATATTGTTTAATGATAATGTAACTTTCCTTAAGAAACCATTTTTTAAAATTAATTCTGTAGTTTTAGAATTTATTCGTTTCAAACGCACAATATGATATGTGCCTCGATATATTCAATTTTAGGTGCTTTTAGTTTGATTTTATAAAATATAATTTGGTTTATGTTACTTAGTGCAGCTATGGCTTTTTAAGAACTCTTCAAATTGTTCGAGTAGATTTTAAGTCAAATTGTACCAAACAAACATACAATCAAATATTTCCTCTTTATAATAATAGTAAAAATAGATAACTAGCTAAACCGACTGAATGTGTCTTTTTAATAAGATATTAGCAAAAACAAGATAATTCGAACCCATTCATGTTCCAAACGATATTTGCTGACCGCATTATTTCAAGTAACTGACAGTTCCTATGTCAGACGCCATAACTATCAATAGACAAAAGACAATTATAAAGTTCAAATTTACCGCGCCTCTTTTATGTTTTTTTTTTCATAAAACACACCTGGTAATTTTGAACACAAATATAAACCAAGATAATAAAAGCGTTTTTTAGGCTTTTAGTGGTAAACATACATAGGGACAGGCATCGGAAAGCGATTTTGTTGTATACTCTGTGGTGGTAATCCATTTTAAGAAATCATGTTTTAAGTGACAACCAATTACATGGGTGCAGCTCCGCGAATCTCTATTTATAGATCTCAGACATTTTTTTTTATCGAAGAATGTACCTCGCCGTAGTACTTAAGTGTCTAACTAGTTTTAGAGAAGGCGACCAACCAAGTAACGGGATTTAATGGCGCCAGAAGCCATATTAGGAGCCATGTTGATGTGCACTAGTCTGATACTGTTGGAACTCTGTGTTAAGTAAAATAAGTAACTCCTTTGTAAAAAAAATCCAAAATGGCGGCCGAGTCATCCTAAGCCTCCACATAAAATATGATAATCGGCTGAAGAGCAGAAAAATAGTTCATCATGTTCTTTAATTACGTCTTGTTTAATAAAAAATAAATTAAATAAAAGATGTCCTGAACAACTATCCTAGGTTACCGTCACGATAATATTATATGTAATTATGAATATTAGTATGTATTAAATTACCTTTGAAAGATATTAGATTCAAGTCATGAAAACTATTTATTATGCCTTCCGTCAAAAAAGGGAAACTGATCTGATGACAACGACCAGTTAAAGGTTTGTTTATGATCATCAAGGTCAGCTGTATTATAGATTTTAGTATTAAATGTATTACCTCTATAATTGGAAGTATAATTATTTGTTTTAGACTAAGTTAATGTAATAAAGTTTCTTTACCCTGTAGTATTTAAGCTGCGCTATTTCGGATGGATATACGGTACCCTACAACAACCAATAGACGCTCGTAATATCACAAGGATATCATTAACGCGTTGCTAACATTGTGACTTGAAGATATTATGTTTCATTACCCCGTAACTTCACAGCATACGAAACCAAGATGGTGAGAGTGAAGTATTAATACAGACGACCTGTGTGAGGTCTACATACATACATCACTCCTGTGACCCATCATGGTAGCCAGAGACTATGGATTTATGTATTTTATTTATTTATTTATTATTAACATAATAATACGGGTTATCCCAATTCCAGAATTATGAAATTGTAACAAAAATAAATTATTATACGTCGAGCTTAAATATTAATGATTGAGCAAATCGTCAAAATCCGAGTGAGACATGTCTACGCAATATTGCTATAGCGAATGACAGCTCTGCACGGGCTCTCCTGGTTACCAGATAATTCTTCCCCAACGTTCCAACAAATCGTAGTTAGTGGATCTTCCCTTGTTATGATCTTGGCATACTTCTCTTGCATCCCTTTCTCGCATAAAGTCCTTTCATGAAGGCCCGTTTATTCTTAGTACTTCTGACCTGGCCCTTCTTTGATACCTCTTCTACCTGGTAATGATATGTTTACCTAGGTTCATACCAACTCTTCCATCCAACTCCGTTCTATATATTTGTGCAGTCACTCCACTTTCGTCAGTTCACTTTCCAGTTCGTACATGTAAACACTTTTTATATTTACTTACGTTATGTAATATCTTCATAAATATATATGTATGTATAGACATGCTGAAGTGGGTTTCAAGTGTAAAGTCTAGGACAATAGACTCCTTACTGTATAACCGAATGACCTATGACGAAATATTTAATTGGACCAAGGGAACAATGCATCGCGTGCGCATACTATAAATGAGCATCGGAAAATTTTCATAATAGGACGCAGCTGTTTGCTTGCCCTACCATAGAGTGGAGACTAGTCTCTGGACCTAAAGACCTAAAGTTCAAATATTCTTACCCTTTTTACATTCAATTAATCATCGTCACGTGATTTGCAACAAATACAGAATGAAGCAAGCAAATTATTATCATCATCATCACAGCAGCCGAAGAATGTTCAGTGCTGGACAAAAAGCCTTCCCAAGAACGTGGGAATTTCGCCCATAATTCACTTCGCGACAGGAATGCTGATCCAAATTCCCGCCCTGATAGTTTTGGGCTACACTGTTTCGAGTGGATATACCGCCTATCGGTTTCGGTACCTCAGTCGCCTCTTACGACACCTGAGAGAAGGTGCTATTGTACCCTGCGGCAATTATAATCCGAATTATTATTAACTTAATTAAATAAATTAATATTAATTTAAATGACGTTGTAATTCCAAATGTCTTTATGCCTGTTTATTTTGGCTACTCTCTGGCGGTTTGTCGATATAGTCAAAGAAAAATAAAAAAATTAAATATACTTTATCATTATCACGTGAGAAACCTGTTTAAATTTCCTTATTGCACAATTTACTGATATCTTAAGAGCTAACAGTGAGCACAGAACTAAATGCAGAAATAAATATTTTTTCTCGTCTCATATTATATTGAAATTATACGGTCGACATACATTTTGCCAAGTGTAAAACAATTTTCGTCACTTTCCTGCTAATTGTTTACTATTTTAACTCTTTTAATATGTTTAAAAAAAAGTTAATACACCAAACGTCGGATGTCCACTTCTAGATTTTTTCCCCAAGGAATCTAACTCAAACAGAAGCAATACAATAAGCCAGGGATGGCCAACAGCATTCCCGTCGCGAAGCCACACTTTAGCATTGCCAATACGCTTGCCCAGCGCGGCAATTATGGGCAACATAATCCTTTCGCTGTGACTGTGACAGAGGAGGGATAAGTTGTTTTAACGCAATGTCTTTAGAGTTTCAGTCCCATGGAAACTCGTTTATCGAGTTCAAATAAGGGTCTCAACTAAGGGTTCGTGCTATCCACATCAAAAGAGTTATACAGGTTTAGCCGTAAAGGCGTGATAGACAGACACACTGTCAGAAGCTTTCGCAATAATAATATTACTTTGGATTGACAAGCATTGAGAAATTTTTTAACATATGTTATGAGATTAATAATAGATTAGTTAAAGTAAGAGAGGGAAAAAAACATTAGGACGTTAAGAGATTTGAGTGTGATCAGAAAAATATTTAATTTCAAGTTGCCATTATTTCCGGGTTAAGCTTCGGTTGGCAAGATAAGATAATTATTCAAAATAACAGATTACACAAAAATAAAGTGAATATCCAGCATCCTGTCAATTGTGTAAAGACAGGGATGACACTGTAGTCTCCCTGTCGTTGACACAATTTGGCAGTTATGGTGATAAATATTTTTTATTTAATTAGATAATTTCATTTTTACACACAGAAAAATGATTAACCTTGAGTTTAAATTAAATTAAATATTTAAATTATATTAAATTAAGTTTTAGGCATATTCATTGATAATACAAATAAACATTAAACAATATGAAAAATCGCGAAACAGAGATACTGCTTTGGCATTAGTTCTGTAATATAAGATCAATTAAGTTGGTATGCGCGCAACAGTTGAAGTGCGGACCACGTTATCTAATTTCCATTTGCAGAGCAAATATACTTTGCTAATGTACGTAAATATTTTAAAGTGTAAAGAAATCACACGCCATGGCTCGTAACCTAGTTGTTAAAAAAATATTGTTGCTGTTAAACAAAACTATATTGGTATATTTTAGAAAAAAGAAGGTTAATAAGTAATAATCAGTTTCATTAATTATTTTGTTCACGATTCTATATTAGTTCGGGCCCGAAGTCGTCTTGTACGCCAAGGGTCGTGAGTTCGATTCCCACCCAAAGCAAATATTTGGCAGATGATATTTGTGTTTATTCTGTGGCTGGATGATAAATATATGTATTTAAGTAGTATATTTGTGATTCCTCTGATGTCTGGCGACTATAACACAAGTGCATTAAGCGACTTACCATGAAGTCTGGTCAATGTATGAGTTGTGTGTGGGAATCATGTTTAACATCATCATCAATGATAGACAAGACATTTGCAGTAGGACCAGGATTGCGCTAAATCATTGTACCGTAATCCTGGAACATTATTCGTTTCGTCAGTCCACTTTATGATCTTGAAAGGGCAATCTTTTCAATGCTCTTAGCCGGCATCAAACCAACTTAGTCTAACTTAGACGTGTTATCATCATCATCATCATACCAGCCATATCATCATCATAGTAGTCCACTGCTGGACTTAAACCTCAAGAAAGTGGGAATTTTGCCCATAATTGCCTTGCTAGGCAAGCGTGTTGGCAATCGCAGAGCGCAGCTTTCGCGACAAGGATGCTGCTGCCCATCCCTGCCATATACATATCAGCTACATTGTTACAGATGGATATACCGCCATCTGTCGATTCCAGTACTTTAATCGCCTCTTACAACCTCACGGCTAAATAAAATAATAAATACCATAGTATTGTATGTAAACATTAAGATATACACATTTCTGCTACGTTTCATACTCTACCAACGTCATTAATTGATAAGCTAACATTACATCTCACTGATAATTCATATTATTGTTACAGATAAGATATGGGTGCTGACAATCAAGAAAATCGGAGAAATGTGAACGACGCTGACTTATCTAACTTAAACGATACAGACACAAATGAAGATAATGATGAAGCAAAGACAGAAGGCCTTGATGCGGCACAAGAAGACTCTAAGAATAATGAAACAGCAGAAGAAAATAGCAAAGAAGAAACCTTGAACGATAATGAGATCGCCGAACAGAAAGCTAAATCTCGAAAAGATATTGAAACAGGAGATACAAAAATGTATAGTACAAACGCTAGCAATAATAATACACAAACCGATACTAGAAATGAAAAAAACACAGGAAACGCCGAAGTGCAACACAAGAATTCATATTACAAAGAGAATCTAAAGATGGCTGGCTCTAATCCAGGACTGGTGCCCCAAAAGGACGACAAATTGCTGGATGATTCCAGAACTGTGGTTAGATATTCTCCAGTATGGAGACAGGTAAGGAATTGTTATTGTTGTTAAATATCTTAATATATATAACTCCTGGTATTTTTGTTGAGCAATTACGTTAATCTTAGTGATAGCGTTTTTCATTTGATTTGATTGAAAATTATATGATAATTTAATGATGTACTATTGGTCCCGGCAAACGTTGATTTACCAATTAAATTACACATAAATCACTAAAATACTATAAAAAATAGTGGGAGAAAAATTAGGGTTGTATGTAGTTTTTAAATGCTACATTACAAAAACATAGAATATCAAAAAAAATTGGGGTGAACAACCCATATCACGTAAAGGTTTGAAAAATAAATAATAGCCGATTCTCAGCCTTACTGAATATTTATTAAAAATTTCATAAGTATCGGTCAAGCCGTTTTGGAAGAGTATGGGAACGAACATTGTGACACGAGAATTCATATTGAATTCATATTTATAATATAAATATAAATTCATATTCATAAGCAATTCATTTTGAACGTCAGGCATTTTTAGAAGCCCATGCAAGGAAATTGGTTTTTCTTTTGGGGTAATATACACCTTTACAGGTTTTATTTAGTATGGTGAGTCTTGCAGACTATAAATGTAGTCGAAACGTTTGACTGACTGACTGACGTGACTTCGGAATTACGATGGACTCCAGATAATTAATTTGAGATCTCCTATTTCATCATCGACAAAAATTGCTTAACATTAACCCACTTAGGCATCACAGTATTTACTGAATAGATTTGCTAGTTATATCATTAATTTTACTGAGAATTCTGCAACACTGTGCAAGTGCTAACATCAATAATTCATAAAAAAAAACTTGAAAGACAAGCCTTTTAGATATAAAGTAAATACTGTTGACTTCCATTTGGTGTGATCCTGACTTACATTAGGAAGCATGGTTCCATATTCATTAAACTTGAGAATGCATAGTCAGTTCCTATGAGGGTTATGATTAAACAAGAGAATATCTCTCTCTGGAGTGAGATTGGAAAACCCTGCTATCATGGTATTTAAATTTGTTACTTGTTGAAGTGACAGATTCGAGGTAACCTCATTATGAAACCTACAATAGTCGTATTGTCAAGTGCGTTATTGAATTAACATTTATTATATCAATAAACCTTAAATTTTGTTACTAGTCTTTGAGAGGTTTAGCACAAAATGACTTGTAGCATAGCTCCTAACGCCCTCTATTACCTCACGCAGATAATATCGATGTGAATGTTGTTATTGTAAGTTCTAGTAAAGTATTTTTACAATGCAAACATTTTATCCTTGGCAGGCATGATGGCGCAGATGATAGTGACCCTATCTTGTGCACCAAAAGTCGTGGGTTCTATTCTCAACCAGGGCAAATATTTATATGATGATATTTATGTTTGATCTGTGTCTGGTTGTTAAATATAAGTAATTAAGTAGTATATTTGTGATTCCACTATGAGACACTTATCTGATAACCGCAACACAAGTGCTTTAAACGACTTATCACGAAGTCAACTCAACATACCCCTGTAAAATATTTCAGAGCCTCGCCGCTTCAGCGTCGATTCTGCTCACCTTTACAGCTGGCCTCACGTCTGGGTACTCCGGGATCCTGTTGCCACAGCTGGAGCGTCCGGGTAGCCCTATCCTCATGGACGACAGCACCAAATCCTGGATCGGTTAGTATTTGATACGTCACATTTCCATGCGCAAGATTTTTTTTATATTTTTACTGCAATAGGCCGACTATCTCTTTTGACCTTAAAGAAATCTACTTATATAGTATAAAAGTTTAAATGTTATTAGACATTCTTGTACAAGGATTCATAAGAACCATTGTTAAGACAATAGATGTTGATGAATGATATTTCTTGTTAACAGAAATAAATGGAAGAATTTTACAATTTTCGTTGCTTGCAAGTATTATAAGTACCCTATCCCCCCTATACTAGGTGTCGTAAGAGGCGCCAAAGGTACCAGAACCGATAGATAGGAGGTATGTCCATTAAAATCTGCATAGCCTAAATGAAACAGGGCAGGTATGGGCAGGTGCATTTCCGTCGCAAAGCTATGCTCTGCGATTTTCACCACGCTTGTTCAGCGCGACTCCTCAAGAAATGGTGAAATTGCCCATATTTGCTGGGAATGCAATTTGGAATGGGATGCTGCTGCCTATCTCCGCTCTGTGCATTTGAACCACTCTGCTTTTAATGGATATACCGCCACCTGTTGGTTCTAGTGCCTTAGTCGCCTCTTACGACCCCTGGTACAGGGAGGGTAACTCAACAGTGCAGCTCAAATGCACAGGGCGGGGATGGGCAGCAGCATCCCCGTCGAAAAGCTGCGCTCTGCGATTGCCAACACGCTTGCCTACTGTGGCAATTATGGGCAAAATTCCCCCTTTCTTGGGGATGCCTATGTCCAGCTGTGGACTGTCAATGATAGATATGATGATTATACAAAAAAAAATAGTCGTTGTGTCCTAAAAGCCTTGAATTTTATAATAGGTACATAATACTTTATTAAAATAGACTTCTTTACCTTATACTCTTATATCTGATTATTACAGCTGCAATGGCGGCACTGCCAATGGCTCCAGGATGTCTCATCTCCGGCTGGCTGATGGAGAAGTTTGGAAGGAAAACTTCCCACTACATTATCTGTGCCCCCTTCCTGCTGGGCTGGATCCTCATAGCCTGCGCCACAAACCTCGAGCTCATGCTCCTAGGAAGGTTCTTCACCGGATTATGTGTTGGATTACTAGGGCCATTAGGTCCAGTTTACATTGGCGAGATATCCGAGCCACGTTTAAGAGGTTTTTTCCTCGCTGCCATATCATTAGCAATAGCAGTGGGTATCCTTGTTGCTCATATTATAGGCACGTTCATGACATGGCAATGGACCGCAACTATCTGCTGCCTGTTCCCAATTCTGTCTGTACTCTTGCTTATGTTAACTCCTGAGAGTCCCACATGGTTGATATCAAAAGGCGAAGAAGAAGATGGAATCAAATCCTTTGGTTGGTTGAGAGGATACAGCGACGAAGCCAAAGCTGAACTGAAAGGTATAATAGATAACCAAAAGGCCGCTAATTCGGAACCAGTTATGACTTTAACGGAAAAGTTAAGGAGTCTAAAGAGTCCTGAACTAATTAAGCCATTATTCATAATGATACTCTTTTTTATAACTTGTCAGTTCTCCGGAGTGAATGCAGTCGCGTTTTATTCTATCGAAATCGTAGAGAAAGCTGTGGGTGAAGGTTTCGACCATTATATGGCAATGATCATCATTGATTTAGTAAGAGTCGTAATGTCGGTAATAGCTTGTGTGATTTGTAAACAATTCGGGAGAAGACCTCTGTGTTTCATCAGCGGGATATGGACAGCTATTTCTATGGTTGGGCTATCAATATTTTTGTATTGGAAGCCCGCTAACATGTCTTGGCTGCCATTGACATGCTTGATGGTATACATTTGTGCCATTTCAATAGGCTTGGTACCGTTGCCGTGGATCATGTGCGGGGAAGTGTTCCCGACGAGAGTGAGGGGATTGGGTTCTGGAATAAGTTCCGCCACCACTTTCGCCGCGTTCTTCGTTGTAGTAAAAACTGCCCCGCAAATGATGTCTAATTTGGGAGAAGTGGTAACGTTCCTCATTTACGGGATTATAGCTCTAATTGGAACTGGCATTATGTTATTTATCCTACCAGAAACAAAAGGCAAGAGCCTGCAAGAGATTGAAGATAGGTTTAGAAACGGTAAAATTAATGGACCTAAAGTATAATATGTTATTTTAGATAGATTTTTATATGTATTTATTCGCTAAGCGATAATTATTATAATCTGTGATACTTATATTGTCAGTGATGACTGAATAAAGATCGTATTATTGTGATACTAAAACGTTGGTTTTATTTGTACTTATCTGTAAACTTAAATTTACCGATAAATGCTTTATCAAATTTAAAAAGAAAGTTTGTTTTTTAGTTAATATTCTCCAAAATGTTTAAAAAAAATTTTTGTTATCTAACAAAATACCTTGAGCAATAAATTGAGGTATGAACTCTCCTATCTCTTAATTTAGATCAAACAAATAATACAATACGGATAAGCATTTCTTCAATTCAAATCGGTTCAGTAGTTTTGAAGTTCATTCCGGACGAACGGACGAGACGTCGTGTCACGTTTCTATATATAAAGATAGAACTATTTTAGATTCCGTACACTGTACAAATGTAAAAAAATGTGGTATAGTTGCCACATTTGACAGCAAAACTCTCAATTGGCTGTAATAATTTTTTTACTATTTATCTTGGATTTATAGAAAAAAATGGCTAATAATTCTGTCAAGATCCCTTGTCGGGATAGATCTATCTAATATTTAAAATACTCGTGTCACAGTGTTAGTTACTGTACTCCTCCGAAACGGCTTGACCGATTCCTATGAAATTGTATATGCATATTCTGTAGGTCTGAGAATCAGCTGCTGTCAATTTTTATACCCTTAAGTGATATCCAACCCTAACATATATTTTAAGAATTTTTTGACAAAATGTTTAATTTTTATTTTTTATAAAGTGGCATTATAAATACATACAACATTTTCACCCTTCTATGATCGACTATTATTTTTTTATAGTTATTTTAGTAATATTATATAAGTTAATTAGCAGAACAAGTTTTGCCGGGACAGTTAGTAATTTATAATATTTTCTAGCATTAACAACTTCACTACTCAGAATAAAACTATTTATTTAACTTTTTACATTTTTAGTTCAACGTTTCGGTTATCTTTCGGCAACCGTTCTCAAGATTGCCAAATGTTACAGAATTCGATTGGATAATTAATAGAAAGTTTGAACACAATCTGGATCGTTATTTTGTTTTTGGCCGACAGAAGTTTTGCTATATTTTGTTTATCATTAGTTAAAAACCATATCTGATTTACTAAAAGGTGTAGGTACTATTTTGTTGACCTCGATCCTCCAAAGCCACCAATAGTATCCATTGACATTATCTCAAATGGTTTTGTTGCTGGTCCCAGTTTTCTTGATTTATTCTTTATGCATATTTACATATTTTAGAGATATTTATAATATTCTTTGTTAAGTTTTCAGCTGTATATATTGGACTTATTTTTTTCTGCAATTGTCTGACCCCAATATGGCATAAATCTGCATGTAGCTTTTTTATGTCTTTTTGCTAAATTCTTCTGAGAGGATAATCTTTTCATGTTTCTTTATTTTTTATAATAGATTCTATTTTTGCGTATCAGATTTTTTTTCTTTTTTTGTTGCATTTTTATCTTGGCCATCAACTATATCTTCTAGCTGTATCAAATTAACTATTTGAAGTAGTTCCTCTTTGATATCTTCTGCTTCTAATCCTGAATTTCGACTCAAACAGTCTGCTTCCACATTTTCTTTGCCAGGTATATATTTTACAGTGAAATCATATTGAGACAGTTAATATGTGAGGTCACCCAATTCTTCATCTGTCCTACATTAAATGTTCATATTAACTAAAGGTTTATGGTCTGAGTAAATTGAGAATTGTTTTCCAATGAGACAGTGTTGCCAATATTTAACAGCTTCTTTCATAGCAAAACATTCCAAGTATATAGCCTTTATTCCGGTTTTGAGATTCATTGAGATTTTTTGGAAAATATGCCACTAGTTTGTCTCTACCATCTAGCTGTGTTTGTTTCAATATTTCTCCGAAACCCTCTAGGGATGCATTTCTCTGACCCCACAAATTTTTAGTTTTTTCTTAATAGATTATGTAATGGGTCTAAGATAATTGCGCTCCTTGGTATGCGCGTCACAGATAAATTACTATCCACAGATAACTGAAAAACGCGCGAAGCGCAGCAAATTCCTATAATGAAATTTCAATTCATTACATAAATATAAATCAAACTCATGTGTCTGTTTGTAATTTCATATTAACAGCCTTTCTTTAAATGTATATAAATAAATTCCCCTAAAAGTAAATATGGATCTGTTTGTTTCTGGATAGCTCATACTATACGGAGCAATTTTGGTCTACTTATAATTTTAATTATTCTCAACGGGAAGGGGAGATACGGGGGCACTACTAGTTTGAAATGAAACTATAAAGTAATTAAATTAATTTATTGGTAACAATGATAATACATGTCTATCAGGATAGATGGCACAGTGATTAGTGAAAACTAAACTCAAATTGTAAATGCAGAACGGTACAAAGAAAAGGTAGAACATTCTCTAAATGGTATTACAATTACCTGAATTAGTGCATAGTTATTAAGTGATGTTATTTTCTCGTTAATCCTACTACCATGTTCTGGGCCATATGTCGTCGGGATGCCGTCGGTTTCCGTGGGGTTGGGGTGTACACAAGCTCACTTGGACCTTGGCTTGACGAGGCGCGACGCTGGGGGGGCGAACTTCGCAAAGCCTTGCTGGTCGAACACTGGTAGAAGGTCACGGACTCTAGCTGACACCGTGCCACCCATGACCCTTAAATAAGAACAGTTCATATTAGTGATAACAAAACTAGTAGAATATTTGAAAAGAAAAACAGATGTGGTATCTAATATGCATTATCATCATCATTACAGCCATTGGAAGTCCACTGCTGGGACATAGATCTCCTCAAGAAAGCTGGACAATCGTTTTGGCAATTACAGAGTGCAAAATTGCCAGGAGGATGCTGCTGCCCATCCCTACCCTGTGCATTTGTGTGACTAGGGTGAATATACCGCTATCAGTCGTTTCTGGTACCTTAGTCGCCTCTTTCGTCACCAGGTACCTACCATACCAGGTTGCTTTCATCATCCGTTATCCGTATTAACCGTTTAACGTCTATTATTGGAAATTTTTTCCCTAAGAAGGTCCCGAAGGGGAAATATTTCTCATTAACGCTCGTTGAACGGCATGGTGTGAATCGCAGAGCTTCGGAATGGGAATGCTGCTGTCTATTCCACGCCAGTTCATGTGAGCTACACTGTCGGTTCTGGTACCTCAGTCGCCCTTTTCGATACCTGGTACAGGGGGAGATACTATTCTATTCTGTCTATTCTACCGGTATTACAAGGCTTATTTTGTAAATTATGAGAATGATGATTGGCTTTGATTTAAAAATCTATTTTTGAGTACGAGCAATGTAGACAATAATAGTATAGCAATTAAAATATAAACTGCGTAGTTAACCAAACATATCTTATGTTTAACTCAATTAACAATCTCATACATTTGTAATGTTTATATAAAAATTATTTCCGAATTATTGCTTTCAACGGCGTACCTACACAAGAAAAAGTAAAGATTGTGTACATTATCTTTGCATTTTCCAAATTGTAATTCCACTTGCAACTAGTTTACAAAAATTACAAGCTATTACCTTAACAAACAGTAACACTCTATAATAAAAAAAACTCCATATTTTAAAAACTGTTAGATTATTTCAAAATGTGAAATTAATTATCTGGAGACTGAACTGAATGGACTTACAAATATTAAATATAAAATTGTTTCTTATTAGGCCAGGGTGACATACTAGCACACAGTTCACGTGATAGGAAGCGTCACAGAAGCCTATTGACGCTCGTAATATCACTGCCAACCTTGTGACTAAAACGAAAATATCCCCAAACCCAGTAATTTCGGTGCGTCTCTCATCTTTCAAACTGGAACATAGCAATGCAAATGCTGATATTTTGTGGCTAAAATAGGTGAGACAGACCACCGTAGCCGGCCTTTAACCAGAAAAAATAGCCAAAAAACCTTTCGTCGTTAGCTTCGCCTGGAAGGCTGATCAAGGAGTTTCTAACTAGCCATAATATCAGAATCTTAATGTTTATCCCTGGCTAAATAATGTATGAACCCATTACAGCTCTACGGTTACCTGCTGGGCTTGATGAGTTTTGCCGCCTGAGCTGGAGTAGCCAGCTCCGTCGGAAAGTACGTGGCACCATAGAAGTCCAGTCCATTCTGGAGCAGGATGTTCGCCTCCTCAATGTTAGCTAGAGTCACGCGGATGACGCTTGACGCCTCCTTCGGGATCATACTGCTAACCAGTTCGCCGTCGATGGTGGTAAGCGCGCGGGGTGGAGTCTTTTCCAGCGGTTTTGGGGTGGACGCGCCTGAAAATAGGCCTAGTGAGACAAAATTAAAAGTTGGACATGCTTTTAAGTTTATATTTTGGATAATGGAGGCGAGAAAACTTGCGTATGTATATACATACAGTTCCTTGTGTATCTAGTATCCTTCTGTACTTGCGCATGTCACTGGACTCTACCTAAATGTCTGGATGAATTTAAATGAGTTTTTTGTAGACATGTGGGTTTAAATTTACAATTGGCATTTATAATTTATTCAACTACAATAAGAATACACATGTATTACTAAAGCTACATCTGGGATTAAGAAGCTACTAGTTTTCTCGCCATTACATATATATATCTATATATATATATCATCATCATCATATAGTATATCCCCAAGTGATCTCTAATAGGACTGGTTGTATGCGGCCTGTGTCCAGCGCGATCCTTCGGTTGATGCCCATTTGTTCGGTTCATTAATTAAAGATCTTACCAGTGTTGCCCTCTCTCGGTGAGCCGGTGAAGTGCAGGCGCACCACCTCAACCACGGAGGTGAACTTATAGAGGGCGTGGCGGACGTCTTCCTCGGGGACCTCGTCCGGCACATCATACACGTACACCGTGAACGTCTTCTGGGGCCGGCATGGGATCGCAATCTGGAAGCATCCATTGGAATCTTAACTCCAAACCAAATTATTACAGATTACGGTCAAACTACATCTGGCTGAAAAATATAACCAGCTTTTATAACGAGTGTGTTATTCAATTTGACAATATGTAATTATAACTATTAGGCCATTCATAGTTCATAAGTAATTACGCAAAAATAAATGCCTGTAAATTTTTTATTTAGTCATTACCAACAATAACTTCGCAGGTGTTAAATTGGTACTTCATATTATAGAAAGGTGAGCTAAAACTATGAGAAACTGCTTGCGTAATAACTGTAGTTTAGTAAGCCGATATCAACAGAATATTATAGATCCAATATTAAACGATTTCGTAATCACAAAATATAAAAGCTGAAGTAAATAATATAGTTGTTAGTATAAATAATGCTGACATGTTAAAATATATAGTTAATAAGGACATGGTTGGTATAATATCAATACACAAAATAAAACAAGCTTAACAAAACAACTCACGAAGAAGGGCGAAGAGATTAGGGAAATATACCTTAGAAAAGAAAGATTATTATCAGCGCCATGAGAGAAGCAAAACTGAAACTTATAAAAGCATTTAGTTATTTTATACATATAATAGAAAAGATGAGAAAAATAGTTAGTTTTAGAGAATGATATTTTATGATAAAATTATGTTAGGCGAAATTTGTAAAATATCTTGAAAGTAGAATTATAAACCCACCGCAATTTTTTTAAGCTCGTTGATGTCTGGCATCTTCGAATTTCGTTTCAGGAATGATGGAAACATTTATCAAAAGGCCTCCTTTATATGCGGATTTAATTATAGAGGAATCAACAATGATTGACCTCTGACTATAATGTCATTGTATTCGTCAGATTGAATAGTTGTTATGGCTGCCATCAGATATGCATATTTTATACTATAGTATACAAATTCAATAGCCTATTTTAGTACAAAAATTTCATTTAGATATTTAATTTTGATATTAATTCCCTAATATCCATAAGGGAAATAAAAATATCCCTACCTTCCTGTAGAACCTGGAGCCGGTGACCTTATGGAAGCCCTTCTTGAACACCATCTGATAGTCATCGACGCTGGAGAACTTGAAGAGGATACCAGTAGCAGTCTTGGTTAGGGAGAAACAGCCTTTGAACTCCATCTTCTCGCAGATGGCAGAGGCCTTCTCCATGCTAAGCCCGTGGGACGGAGTGAGAAGGAAAGCACCCTTGGTGAGGAAATGCTCCGAGTCCGATATATCGGACTCGCTCTCTCCGCCCTTCATCAGAGTGTGAATCTGTTCCTTCCACATGTAAGAGTCTGACATCTGGTGGAGAAGTAAATCTGTTATCTTTTGAATCTATATCTGTATATGTGTGACGTATCTAAGTAATTAAATCACGAATGTAGTTGCACTTATACAATGTCCAAATGAAGAAAACACAGTCCGAGAAGTAACTCTACAATTAAAATTGTAAACTGCTGCGCATCCCAAAAACCACTACGTCCACACACTGAGTCTTCAAGACCATAAACCCTGCATTCCATTAGGCAATGAAAACAAAAAGTCCTAATATGAATACAATGGCTATCCTAAATCAGTCAGCAGGCAGTTACGGCGTCATGGTCCAACAGAGATTGGGCGCAAGAAATGTTGCCGCGAGCTTGATTATGGCATTGTTCTTTCTTATGGCTTCCTGCACGGAAAAATAAACACACCCATGCCTTTAGGTATGATATTGTTATTAGCATATGCAACTAATATGACCGCTGCTCTTTTGTAAGACTAAGTAATTAAAAAAAGTTTTAACTACTATCTTTAAAACTTTATGAAGTTAAATCAATATTTTAAGTATTTTTTCTGATCTAAAGACATAAACAATGCTTGTTTGCAAACTAGTCACAAATATTTAACACATTTGTAGGAGTTTTCACTTGAAGAGTTAGATACACAATTATACTGCTGGACATAGACCTTCCCAAGAAAAGGAGAATTTATGCCCATAATTGCCGCGCTGGGCAAGCGTGTGAGCAATCGCAGATCGCAGCTTTCGCGACAAGGGTTCTGCTGCCCATCGCCGCCTTGTGTACATGAGATATCTATAGATCTTTCTGTTTCGGATGTATATACCGCCATCTATCGGTTCTGGTACCTTAGTCACCTTTAAAAACACCTGGTACAAGGAGAGGTACTACTCTACTCTGCCGGTATCTCACGAATATCTGTATTTTCTTGCATTATATGAATCCAACAAATATAAGTTAACATATCGGTTTCAAACAATGCTGTTTCACTCTTTCATAATATATCGTATCAATTTGGAATAAAAACACTTCATTATAATAATAATCACTATTTATTTAAAAACAGTATAAAGATAAAATAAAAAGAGAACCAAAATTTATCCGAAAATGATGATCGTTGACTTATTTAAAAGTTATTGTGTACTGATAAACTAATTTATTGAAAGTCCTCAGTCTATGTTAGAGGAAAACGAAAAACGTTTCTATAATTGGATACTTCGAGCTTTCTAGGTCTCAATTTCGAGTTCGAACCATTTGTTTACGGGCCTGATGGCGCAGGTGGAAGTAATCCTATCTTGTGTGCCAGGGGTCGTGGGTTCGATTCCCACTCAGAGCAAATAATAATATGATGATATTTGTGTTAATTCTGTGTCTGGGTGTTAAATACATGTATTTAAGTAGTATTTTTGTGATTCCTCTGTTGTCTGGCGTCTGTAACACAAGTGCTTTAAGCGACTTAACACGGAGTCAGGTCAACGTATGAGATATCAATGATATTTTATTATTTTTATTATTATCTGCCTTTGCACTGCACTAGGTTTATAGATAATTATTCCAATCTGTTGCTAGCAAAAGAATTTTGTTTATTCATATTCTATATATATTATTAACAATGCTATATTAATTAAGTCTAATGTTTTGTTGCTCCTGTGATTTTACTGAAAAATTTATGCGGTTATCGTTTTTAAATATATTATGTTTCACGCTACATTTTAATAAAATTGTTATAATCTTACATAATAGATCAAACAGCTGGTAATCAATGGACCAAAACAGTAGACGAGACGTATCCGTGGAGGGAATAAAAAAGACTATTCCCTTAACATACCCTACAGGCCTTCTACCGGCTGAAAGCCATACGTAATAGAAGAAGTGTCGAAAGGAGAATTTTTCCCTTAAGAAATATATTATTTAGATTGACAAAAAAAATCAGCACATAATTTTTCTCTATTTAATAAACTGTTTTCTTTTTAACCATAATATCTAGGGTGACCTTAAAATTAAATTAATGTTAAACCATACCTACAAATAAAAAAGGGGCTATCAATAATTTTTAAAACAGACAACGCACCTTCAGTCATCTTAAAATGGGCATTATTGTGTCCTTTTAGCTCGTTATTTGAAACCTTACAAGGTTTGAAGTACAAATTCATAGACTTAACATAGATTTGCATTATTTATGCGTTAAAAGATCATGTTAATGCAGATAATAGTCTATTTAGACGTTCAATGGTGAAGCCGGAGATTTAATTTAATTGTTTGTGTTAAATCCATTCTTAGTTCTTGGATAACAGTCGGAAAACGTGATGCTACGATTTGAATTGCCACTTACAAGTCATGAGCTTACAATATTAAATTATCTTTACATACTAATTTATTTCTAATTCCAAATAACATATGTTCATAGAAATATATATATCATAAGAAATCTTTAAAATATTTGTATGAACGTTTGAAGAGAATAAACTCGGAAACCGATTTCAAGAATTCCTTCTTTACCGAAAAGCTACAGTATTAACAATTAGCATAAGTTGAACTTAATCTTTATCATCATACCAGCCATGGGAAGTCCACTGCTTGATATGTGCCTCCCCGAGAATTAAGGAATTTGCTCATTAGAAGTTGTTGCTTCAAATTTGTCGTTTTCTTTTTTTTATATTTAAATCACTGTTGCCTTAAACCGAACGATCTGTCTTATTAAATGTCTTCATACCTTGGATTATCCTGTCGAAGCCTATCCAATGTTGCGAACCGTATAGAATAGCAAACACACGCTCTTTCTCATTAACAACTCTTTAGGAAAAGCAATAAAAAAAGGCCAGATAAGGCATCCTTTTCTAAATAAGCCGTTCTAATTACGCCCGTACATCCAGTGGGCGGACAATCAGAAGTAGTAGCGTCATCAATTGCGGGCCATCAATACCCACGGATGCGTCTCCGTTTTTGGTGGCAATTGGCGGTGGTTTTTAATTGTTTAATACCACTGATGTTTTCAAGGTTTCCATGATTGGATGGTTATTGCTATATTCAATTGGATTGGTCTCGTTATAAAATATATGGATAGACTTCGGAGATTATTAATTAATTTAAAGATTTTATGCATTGTAATATATAGCATTGTAAGTGCCTTGAGGTACCGGCAGAGTAGAATATTACCTTCCCCTGTACCAGGTGTCTTAAGAGGCGATAGAGGTACCAAAGCCGACAGATGACGTTATAACCATGTTGCTGCCCATCCCGCCAGCAGCAGCATCTTCGTCGCAAGAGCTATGCTCTGCGATTGCCAACACACTTGCCAAACGCGACAATTATGGGCAAAAGGCCTATATCTAGCAGTGGACATCCAATGACTGGAATGATAATAATGATACATTGTAAAATGCTTAATATGAAATTAAAAATAATGTTTACTAGAATATACTCAACCGTCAGGCAGAACTGAGACAAGGCGCTAATTTCTCAGGACCAAAACGAATTTATAGAATTATACTTCTATCGGTTCTAGTACCGCAATCACCTCGACACCTTACACAGAGAAAGGTACTATTCCTGTATCCCACGTTGGAAAGCCTAATAAACACAATCGTACATTTAATTCTCAATAATACCACAGCATATTGGTGTTCGGTACCGGCTTGAGAATAGTACCACCCTGTCTCTTTCTGTGGGTGACATGTAGCCAATTAAGAGACCCTTATGTCGGAGAATTGGCAGCAGCGTTATTCTGTGTACTCCAACTTACTGCGATCGCCAATCAGCCTGGTAAGCGGGGTGATTATACCAATACCTCCAAGATCTGTTATAGGTTCTCTGATGGAGATCGGTGTCCATCAGTGGGACACTTTATGGGTTGATTTGATGACTACAATATTAATTTATGCCCGTCAGTCAGTAAAGCTCATCATGATATTTCGTGTCATACATACGTGGCATTTATATTTTCTAACGACAAGCCCGATGGCGCAGAGAGCAGTGATCCTGTCTTTCGCGCCAAGGATCGTGGGTTTGATCTCCAAACAGGACAAACATTTGTGTTTGTTCCATGTGTGAATGTAAAATATGTATTTAATTATATTAGTGATTCCTCTGTCTGTTGTCCGTAAAACAAGTGCTTTAAGCAAACTGTCTCGGAGTCAGGTCAATGTTTGAGATGTTTTCTATTTTTTTTTATTACACCAGGTCGACAACCAAGCAACAAGTCCGTGGGAAGCGATACTGCAGCTTATTATTTAAGTTTTTAAATCTTAATTCATACTGTATTTGGTGCTTCTAGCGTTAAGCTGACAGCTGCGGCGGTAGGGTATATATTTGTTATTAATGTTTTATTTGTCAAAGAAGTAAAGCTAATTATTTAAGAATAATTTAAATTATTCGCCCAGTAAATTATGACGAAATTATAAGTAAATTATGAAGAACTGTTTTTAATAAGTAAGTTTAATTATAAGTTTTCAATCCAAGCTTAGCTTTATATGTTTTTAACACATTTACTAACTCTGCCTGTGCTGAGAAAAGACAGTAGTCAAAAGCAGTTTAACGCAATACACTTAGCGCACCAAAAAAAAACTAAAATAGAATCTATAATTTCGAAACGTAAAGTATTTATTGTTCATCATTATTTTCACTTAGTCATATTTATTTATACTTTTTGGTTGATGTATTTTTAAGATTTTTTAAACTATATTTTATTTTTTGTGAGAATTGCGTTCTTAGAATGTGACGTGAATTGTTTTAAATTACTTCTAGCGACTCGATAAAAAATGGTTATTTTGGGTTATCCCTAAGAGATAAACATATATTCCTGGACTTTTATGTAGACCTTTTTAAGGTATACAATAAAGTAAATCAATTTGATCTATAACGTCGGATTAAAAATGTGTTTAATTATGACATCACATTGGGAAACTTTAAAATTATTTATCAGTGTTTTTCTTTTATATTGTGCAACAACAAACCATCTTCTTGAATCACTTTGTCTATTTAATAAATACCGCATAAAAATCCGTTTTGCTTTTCTAATATCTAAGCACACATAGATACAGACAGCGGGAAGTGTCTTTGTTTGATACTATAAAGTGATATTTATGACCATTGGCATTAGTTTCATATATCTTTTGATCTCAATACTTCGTCTGCGTGGAACTTCGTAAATAATTATTTTATTGACCGCGGATATTTCAATTCGCTGATAAGTCTTTTTTAGATTATTAACTGTTTTTGTGTTACAACTGATGCAGTTGGTTATTGTTTGCATTCATATAATACTAAATTGGATGAAAAATAAATGTTTTTACCAATCCATTCCCATTATGATATAATTTATTACTATAGCACTAAACGTTTGTTTATTGAAAAAAATTAAATTATGATACAAATATCTCTTATACTTTTATTAATTAATACAAAGCTTTTACTTTTGTAGACAAATTTATATAAGAAAATTACTTCGATTTACCGATCCGAAAATGCTAAGAAAAATGAAATTAAAACCTAATAATGATATTTATAAATAAATAAGAATTTTCTTTATTTAGTTTATTTTATTAGTTCTTTTTTTACTATTAATTCTATTGGTACTAGAATAAAAAGTGTTTATGGGTACTTTAACTTAGTTATATAAATTAGAAAAATATATCAACACTCCGTACCGTGCACAGATATTATTTTGTTAACATACCTATTGTTTATGGTATTTTTTACGTTTACACAAAAGTTTATATTATATGATTATATATATTATTTATACAATACCTACTTTTTCAACACTTTTGTCACAATGGCAAAACCGAAAACTTATTTACAAACATAAATAATATATATCACATACCTGCCCCCTTCCTTTTTCTGTCTTCTTCCGATCGTTCTTTGGCGTCTTCTCTTCTTCCCTGTCGTTCCTCTGTTCGTTGTCAGACGCACCTTCAGCTAAGGACATGGTACCCTGACTGCCGGCGATGAGCCCAGACCGTTGGTTTTCGTCCACTGCCGCCGCTCACGCGTGGAGACACTCCTAACCTTTGCACAGAGGCGCAGTGGAGTCGCCTTTTTGTATTGTATGTAAATTTTTGTTAGAGATTCCAATTGAGTGGTGTGTACGGATAACATTTTTTGGAGCCCGTAAACAATTTTTTGCTGAAATTTCGTTTCGTTCGTTCGTACGTTCGCGCGTCTCATTATTCTTTTTTATATAATACACAACTTTTTATAAAATCGCTTTCTAGTCAAGTCGTAAAGATAATGGGTATTGAAAGCTTACACCGCCCTAATAGTTGTGCTTACTACATGAATTTGTATATGAAAACAGAACAGGAGCAGTAAGTATTTCTTAAGAAATACAAGACCCAACCCGATCCAACCCAAACCCAAATTGATATAGCTATCTGTAAGAAATTCAAACTGAGCTAAACCAAAAAAGAGCTTAATGTATGGCCTAAACGAGTAATCTAAGCGAAGGGAAAATGTCGGTATCTCTTAAAAAATCAATAATATTCGTAATTAAGTAGTATTATTGTACAAAAATATAAAAAAAATATTTAAAACGTAACTTTCTTATTAAAGGAAAATAAATATTTTTAATAAATTGCAGTTTAATTAATATCATGATTGATGATTAATTTTTAAAAATTAAATAAGACTACTACTTATTAATGTTAATTAACCGTAATTTAGTGGTTTACTTATATAATCCAATAAAAACAATTATAGAGTATTTTTCACATCAACTCTTATTTAATACTTTTATATAGAAAAATGTACACAAATAACGTGTTTATACACAAATTAAATAAATAAAAAAATGAATTCACAAACAATTTAAAATTGCAAATATTTTTGATGAAATCTATGTATCTAGTATTAAATAAATAAGAAATATAATAATTTATTTTTCGACTCTATGGACGCCACGAACATTTTTATTGCTGTATCTAGTAGGTAAAGGAAGAAGTAGTACTGTTGCGTACTGTGTACGGACAGCAGAAAAGTTAATTGGAAAATAGATCACACATGTCTAAATATATAAACATATTTTGGAAAAGGACTATGGCTATTTTAAAAGACAATTAAAATGTATATTTAAAAAAAGCAAATATTTCCAATAAATTATCTACTAATTAATTGATTTCGATATATACCGATTGATTTCGTCATCAAAATGCAGCTGCAGAACGCCCACTGCTGGGCAAGGACCCCGGCCGTGTGTCTGCATATAGGACGAACTAGGCAAACAAATCTTTACCAATTGAATGAGGTGTAAAAGAAAGGCCAGTTCAGAGTTACCAAGAATAAAAGAGCGTGTAGGAAAGGATTAGTAAAGGAAGAGAAAGAGGTATGACAATATCATAGCAAGTGGAGATCTATATTCTCAGCATACCTCGTTTAAATACAGGCATGATATACTATGTATTTATGTACGTGTGAGTAACAGGTTATATTTTTATTGATAAATGATTCATTCATACTTCATCTATCTTGTGGAGTAATTCAATTTAGGATATAGAAATTGGGGAAGTATGCTACAACACCAAATAATAACCGTTATCATTAGTTATTTTCAAATTAAAAATAAAAACAATCACACGACGTCTCATACATTGACCTAATACGAGATAAGTCGCTTATGATAATGTCGCGTAATCACAAATGCAGTGACCTGCGAGATGGTAAAGGTTCTATTAACTTTGCATTTCGTATAGACGTTTTCATTAAAAAAATGAAAAAACCGTCCATACATTTACAATTTATTGGCTATATACAAATATCTTATAATATGTCGAGACTGCTTTTTGCAGGGCAATTTTGACCTAATTGCAAATGACCCAAGAAGGAACTAGGCTATGAGGCCGTGAAAGGGGCCGCTACAGACTGGGTACCGTGATGACATGCTACGCAGCACCAGGTGCCCAGTCCATCTCGCAGTGCGGGGTTTTAGGCGGTAGACGCCGGTTGTACAGCCGGTGAGACCGTCGCAGCCCTAGATCATTTAATTGCAGGGAGTATTTTCCCGCTCACAAAAAAACAAAGGCAGAGACTATGGATCTCCACTTGTTACGATCTTGGCATACCTCTCTCGCTTCACTTACACGCATTAGACCTTTCATACACGCTCCTTTCATACCCCTTCTACCTAGTCAAACTATGTTTCCTAGATCCTATACCAACTCTACCATTAACTTCCGTTCTTTATATTTGTGTGGTCATTCCACATTCAATCCATTCTTTCTACAACTCTACACAATCTCAATTTTTTTTCTCTATTGTTGTTAGAACAAGTAAAAGATGACTGTAGACATTGATCTTTTATCACACGATTCTTTAATCTATCTGTCAAATACCATACAAAATGTTTGAAGAGATTTTTCAGCTGTCGGTACCACCAGTTGTTTTAGGTCCATTTTATAGAATTGATGATTGAAAAATCGAGTGCGGCCGATCCGCAGCCGTCAACTACACAGACAGCATTGAGAAAATAGAACAATGACACCGTCATTGTATCATTTGGCTGAAAAATTGGCATTCCCCGAAAATGCCGCTGTCATGGGAACTTCGCATTGCCTCTAGGATAGGTATGTAATCATAACTAATATTACATAGATGAATTTTGATTGTTTGAAATGGATACACCGTGAGGCACTGGCAGAGCAGAAAGGTACCTCCCACTGCATCAGGTGTCGTAAGAGGCGACTAAGATACCAGAAGCGACAGTGCAGCTCTAACGCACAGGGCGGGGATGCAGCAGCATCCCCGTCGTGAAAGCTGCTGCAATTATTTTCTAAATTCCTCCATTCTTGGAAAAGTCTTTGTCAGGCAGTGAACTGTCAATGGCTGGTATGATGACGATGAATAGATAAAAAAGCCGCAGGGTATTGCCAGAGTAGAATAGTACGTCCCTCTGTACCAAGTGTCGAAAGAGCTCACTGAGGTATTAAAACCGATGGATTGCGGTATACCCACCCAAATCAGTGTCCACCTATAACAAAATATTAGTATTGACCGCAATTTGTAAGATTCATTACAAAGATCCCCTTGTCAATAATTTCTGTGCTCAGCAAACGTGTTAGCAATAGCAGAGCGAAGCACTCGCGATGGGGATGCTGCCGTCCATTCCCGCCCTGAGCATTCGAGCTGCACTGTTTCAGACGGATACACCGCCATCTGTCGGCTTTGGTGTCTCAGTCGTCTCTTACGACACCTGGAACGGAGGAAGCTACTATTCTTCTCCGGTACCTTATGACATATGTATTATTGATACAAGAAATAATATACATCTAATGAATAAATAAATTGACCAGTAACTATAGTACTTTCTAAAATCGGAATAATCAAAGTTATTGCGGAGTAATCATAGAAAATACTTCTTCACTCTCTTCTTAAATATCGGCATACACAGTACGCCTCCGATTCCCAGCGTAAAGAAGAATAAAATAAAAAAACCATTATCATCAGATCCAGACGTAAGATGTCCACTTTCTGATCGTGGTCCAACAACCCTGTTCTGTAGTACAATTTTTCAGACAAAAAATCAACTAAGAAAAACTATGAATAATATTCGTCGTGCTGTAATGTACAGGCGTCCAGTACCGAGAATCATTAAAGGCGGTTGAAGTACCAGGACCGATAAATGGCGGTATGACCCGAAACTGCCTACCTCGAAAGTAACAGGGCAGGAATGGGCAGCAACATTCCTGTTAAGCTACACTGCGGTTGCCAACATGCTCGCCCAGTAAAAGAATTATGGGCAAAATCCTCCCTTTCTTGGGGAGGCCTGCGTCTAGCAATCGCACTCTCTGACACTTAAATTATGTCAAAATATGTGCCGATGCGAAAGAGAATAAATAAAACGCCAGGTCTGTCCCACATCAACATGATTTTGGGTTACAATGTAAACTGTGTGTATCCAGATTATCAATTATCTGCGCCAAAGTTCATCTAGATCTTTTTAGACGTCCGGTGTGATAGACTAACAAAGACTCTATTAGAACTACATATTCCCACAACATCTCATACGTTGATCTTACTCCGTGATAAGTTGCTCAAAACATTTGTATTACGGACTTATGACAGCAGAGGAATCACATCAATCACATATATACTACTTAAATATATATATTTAACACCCAGACAGAACAAACACAAATATCAGCACACAAATATATATCCTTGGTGGGAATCGAATCCCTGGCGCACAAAATACGATCACTACCACCTGCGCCATCGAGCCCGTCAAAACTAATAGTACTTTATGATATTATATAGGATTGTAACTAAAGTTTAACTAATTTTTTAATTATATTAATTACTTATATCGATATCTTTATTTATTTATTGTTGGCACGGTAGCATGTAGTTACTTTATCCATTAAAATACTTGATTGCTGATACATTAAAAATGCTGAATTTCAATAAAGCTTAATATTTACTAGATTAAATTTCCACTTGTCTCAGCTTTCAAGCAGGATTCGAACTTACGATGTTTTCTTTGCGGGGGGGGAGTTGCACTGCAGTTGTGCTACCGAGGTCTTAGTAGATTCTTTTTACGTTTAGAAATTAGCGCCATCTCTTAATTATTTTAGGCAATTAACTCCAAAACTTGAATGTCACACTTTTAACGATAAAGAAGAAATAATAAATAACTTCCCACAATATCTCATACCTGACTCTGTGATGAGTCGCTTAAAGCACATGTGTTAAAGATACCAGACAGCAGAATAATCACAATTATACTACGTATTATATATTATTTTTAACAGCCAGACACAAAACAAACATAAATATCATCATGTAAATATTTGTCCTGAGTGAGGGTCGCGACCTTTGGCGTAAAGATAGGATCACTACCATTTGCACCATCGGGCCTGTACAAAACATTAAAAGGTCTATGCACTGAAAAAGGTTGAATTTACCTACAGTTTTTACTAGAGCATTGCCTCTGCAAGAGAAAGATGTTCGAGACCTAGAAGCATAAGGGAAGTTAAATTTTTCCTAGTAAATATAACACACAGGTAATTTTTGAATCGTTAATATGAATTGTATTATATATATTTGCATAGACATTTAAAACTACAAAAGCTTTCAATATTTGTCGTCAACTATATTGTCAAATCGTTTCTCCACTGATGCGTGACAGAGATGACATAACTTTTGTCTCAACTCCACCCTCTAGTTGAAAAGATTAATTGTGTCACGGCTCATGGCGTACTTTTAGCCGACGAAAAATCTGTTTACAAGTCGCATAGTTTTAGTTGGCTGCTCTTAGAATGAGCAACCTAAATTCCAACGCGTTAATTAGGATATTCTTTATTAAAAATTCACTAACAATTGTTATACTGTTAAATAACTATTATTATTATAAAATCTTGTTAAATATATAATATTACAAGCAAACATCAAAATCCATGCGAAATATTATAGGTATTAAGGGAAAAAAAATGCAAACATTTTATGACAATACTAAAATATAAAGAGATTACTGTTTCAATCAAAGTGGCCTTATATATCTTATGTAAAAAAGGTAGATACTTGTCTCGCAGTATGTTTATAATATATAATTAAAAACACTTGTCTCCATTAAAGAGATGTTTATATCTTTTGTGGCTTATGGCAAAACACATCAATAAAGTCGCTTACATTAATTTGTATACACCTTACAAATGTAGAAGACTGGTGAGCTCGCTCCACGTGTAGTCTTGCGAAATTGCGCGAGCGAATGAATGTAAATTTGACACAGTGAAAGAACTTCTTCGCACTTTTCGCACAAGCCATTTTTATATAGAATGCACTAGAAATATATTAACTAAATTAATAAAAATAAACATTGCACCTGTACCAGGTGTCGTAAGAGACGACTATGGTACTAGAACCGACAGATGGCGGTATATCCACCCGAAGCAGTGTAGCTCAAATGCAACAGTTCGGGGATGAGCAGCAGCTTTCCCGTCGCAAAGCTACGCTCCGCAATTGCCATAAGGCTTGCCCAACACGGCAATTATGGGCTAATTCCCCTTCTTGGGGTGATGTATCTAGCAGTGGGCTTTTTATGGATTCTATGATGATAATAATAGATTTCCTTTTAAATTTTGTTCAAAAGGAAATAAACATGACGGGTTAAGCCAATTTAAAGATTCTTGGGGATGTGCACCGATCTTCTATGTTGCATAAGGTGTCAGTAGACTTGTAATAATTTAGAAATAGTCCCGATGTCCCCTTCTCCGGATAACTCGTACACACTATTCGCAACGACGCGAGCGGAATATTTTGCATAGCTTGACATTATAAACATTCTCTTAAATGTTGTAAAACATAATTTTTCCGCAGCGCAAACGATGAAATTCGTTTTATGACATTTGTTTTAAACGTTGGATTACATTATTGAAATTTTAGTATAGCTACCTGATTTTTTCTAGTAAAAATATAGCCTGCTATTCAAGAATAATGGTTGAAGAAAATATCAAAATCCGTCCAATAGTTTTCCAGTTTATTCGTGCCAAACATAGAAAAATACGTTTCCACTTCATTATTTTAGCGAAGAAAAATTAAGCATTTTTAATTAACCTCTAAATTGTAATGTAGGATAAATTAAAATAATCTTTACTGGATCACCGCATGATTAATTAATTATTTATTTTTATTAAGCACGCGGTGGTTGCTGAGGTAAATTAAATTAACAAATAATTCAACTGACAAATTAATATTTTCATCCACGGCCATAACGTGCCGTAACGGCCTAAGCGTTAGTATAGGTATAAATATGTTTCTAATTTATGTATTAAGTTACTCAGGTTTTTAATTTATGTATTTAAGTTACTCAGGTTTTTAATTTATGTATTTAAGTTACTCAGGATTTTAATTTATGTATTTAAGTTACTCAGACCTTTATTTACTTTCCAATTATAAATATTCAAATTCATATACTATATTGATCATCAACAGTTGAATTTCTACTTGTAAACTTAGGTATTCCTCTCCAAAAGAGATGATTTTTTGCTTATAATTGCCGGGCTGGGCAATCGTAAAGCGTAGCTTCGCGAAGAGAATGCAGCTGATATGCCGCCCTCCAGTAGCTCCGACACCTATTCTCATCCAACACATACAAACATGGTCTAGTTAGCGGGATACGTACAAATTTCTACTACCATACACCAGTGTTTGCGTTGCGTTCGAAGGGTATCTTAGGGGTAAGGATCTTCAAGCCACATAGTCGGCAACGCGCTAGTGATATCCTTGTGATGATACCAGTGTATATAGGCTGTGGTGACGCGTACTATCACGCGGACCGTGTGCTTGTTTGTCGACGTAGTCTCATAAAAAAACCCCACGGTAGTCTGGAAGATTTGTTCTGTACAATAAGCCGTGTATACCATTTCAATGTTCAATTAGTTTTTATATATTTGTGACTTAGATATTTCATAAAGTATATCATTATTTACCTTTTTATTTCTTATTATGTAGTAGAAATAATTCAACTGATAAATTAGATTTTTTATTGTATTTTCATCCACCGTATTAACCTGTCTAAAACTCCGTAACATTTTTCTTTCATCACCATATATTACATTCATCATGATCTATACGGTAACTAATTTTAAGCATAGATCCTATTTCAACCACATCAATCTCTTCTGCAATACATAGAACAAGTAACGATACACCAGTACAAGTACTTGAATTTAATTCATCATATCAGCCATATGAAGTCCACTGTCGGACATAGGCCTCGCTACGATAGGAGGATTTATGCCCATAATTGCCGCGCTGGGCAGACGCGGTGGCAATCACAGGGCGCAACTTCGCGACGAGTAAGCTACTATTCCCACCCTGTAGTATTTAAGCTGCGCTGTTTCGGATGGATATACTGCTATTTGTCGATTCTTATGACACCTATTACAGAGGAAGGTACTATTCTACTCCACCGGTACCCAACGACTACAATTGTATTGTACACATAAGATTTCATTAACTACTCCCTGTTTGCATTTGGTTGTATTAGATCATATTGACAAACAAGCGAACAGCCCGTGTGAAATCACTAGGTCCTTAGATGATAATGGGAAACAAAAATGGGAGGATGTCTGAGTACAAAAGCTCAGACATCCTCCCATATTTGTCTTATTCACATTAATTTTTAAAATCTTTTTTTTAGCTTGTGTACTGTTTTTCATAATGTTCTGAAGATCATCGCTTATACTTAACGAGTATAAGAATAAAATAACATACATACATACATACATGACGCCTGTGTCGGGTCGGGTTATACAGACACTCGCTTGCATTCGATCAATTATTACAGTAAAATAACACATTTATATATAAAAAAATGAATATCAGTTCAGTTTGGGAATGCTAAACATAAATATTAAAAACACACAATCGATAGTATTATTGTAATATTTTATTCGTTCAACAATGTAATACTTTGGTTCATTACTACCGTATTTTCGATATATATAATGTACAAAGACTTGATAAAAAATAAATAACATAATTTATTAAAACAACACACAAAAGAGTTACAAGAGAAAAGAAAACCGAAAAATACAAATATCTAAATAAACGAAAGTGCTCAGTGCAGTTTCAGATTTCTCTGTGGAATAAGGTTTTCTCTAAGTACCACAAAGTAAGGTTTCTTATAAAAATGTAAATAGGTTTTAAAATCGCATCAAAACGTGCGTGTGACACGCCTAGTGATAACATCCATAGACTACGAGATCCACTAAACTCCATATAAAATATTTTTTAAAAAACACAATTTTACAACAAAATCACCGAATTCAATACTATACTAATACTTTTAGAAAATAACTACAACACATTGACGTGCATATACACATTTGAGGATTGTTTCCAAGGTGTTCGCAATCCCATCATCAGATCCAGGTTCCATCTTGAGTTTATACTGGTTCAATTAAAAATTATGTAAAAGTTTACCACTCTGAAAAATATCCAGTAATACACACACAAAAACAGTATAATTAAGTACCTTCTCCTTTTTTCATGTCTGGTAAAAGTCTACTATAAAATGCGTAACAATATTAAAGATTCTTTTTCAGATAATAAAAATTGAAATACTTATATATTACAACAGATACATTCGATTTATTATTATTTTTTAAAAGTAAGAATAAAATAGATCCCTGGCTATTTTTACACCACTATGCCATGTTTTAATAGGTCTTAATGTAAAGATAACTCTTTGGTCCTGCTCAATGCATGACCTAACTGTATGGAATATTTTGGAGCTACTAATCAAGATAAGTCCTTTTGACGTTTCGGTTACTATAACCGGCAACCGTTCTCATGTTCGTTAAAAAGTAGTTTCATTATGTGTAGTGAACGCATAAATATTAGATAATATTGAATCAAATAATTCGATCTATTTAACAATTTAAAAATGGTGTGGTGAAAACTTAATTATTTCTCTAAAAAGTTCATTGAAATGCCATTATTGAATTAAAATTAGCTTTTGACAATTCATAAATCAGGTACGATTTCACAGATCTTTGAGAATGATACATAAATAAGTAAAATATTGTACCGGAAATAACATTCAAACATGGATCCCAAAAAAAAAAAATTACTAGAAATGTTTAACCATCCGACTTAATTGCCGTTTCATATATCTTCTTTTTTGTACCAAGTAGCCAGTGCTTGAGCAGCTTCTTCATCAGTCCTAATCTTCTTACCCTTAACACCTTTGAACTCCTCTTCGATATCTAGCAAAGTCCGATCCTTGGTTTCCGGTAAACACATCCATATATACACTAAACAGTATAAAGTGACGGCTGCATATAAAACATACAAGCCGTAAAATCCGATAGATCGTAATAAATACAATGCCGTTTTGCTCGTTATGAAGTAATTAATTGAAAATGCTACAGCGCTTATGCCTCCCGCTAAGCTTCTGAATTCAATTGGGAAAAGTTCTCCAGCTATTAATATTGGTAACGGAAGAGCTCCAGTCGTCACTGAAAACATATGAACGTGGAGTAATACGATTCCCAGTAGAGGATGGTCAAAAGGCAAAATATCCTTTTCTTTGGCATAAGTGTATATTGCAATAATTATCAATACAAGGAAGTTCAATCCTATAGTCGAGAATATGACCGTTCTTCTCTTCAACTTCTTGACTAGAAACATTCCGAAGAGAGTTGAAATCATTCTTTGAGTGTCCAAGATCGTTATGTGGAAAGCCGTGTCAGTGTCTTTCCCTATTAGTATGTGGATCGTGTCAATCGTGAACACGATCAGAAAACACATTCCTGTCCACAGCGCGATGGTGTACATATGTATCATGATCAACACCGGTTTGTAAAACTCCTTCTTTTTAAATGCCCCGCTAAAATATGCTATAAAGCTTTTAACAGACTGGTTCTTCCCTTCATCTCTATTCTTTCGCGCTTCTAACATCTTTTCTAACTCTTCCTCGGCATCTTCTCCTCTCAATTTTCTATAAGATTTCCTACTCTCATCAAATCTACCGCGGTCCGCTAACCAACTGGGAGATTCGGGTATAAATATCAGAATTGCAAAGCTGATGAAACAGAGAACAGCAAAGATGAGAGCGGTGGTCTGCCAGTGGAAGAAGGATCCTGTCACGTGGACTGCTAAAGTGACAGCTGTGATGGTTGCGGTCATGACGGTTGAGAAAAGACCGCGGTTTACAGGGCTGGTGAACTCTCCGACCATGATCGGGGAAAGAGACAGGTTGATGCCTAAAGCGAAACCTTGGAACAGCCTGGCTATTAATATAGAGGTGACGTCATTGGCCACGCCGATCCAGAGCCAGCATATGAGGATAACAAGGCAGCTGAAGAGGCTGGCCTTCTTTCTTCCGAACCTTCCCATGATGGACGGCACGATGAGGTTGCCAATAACGAGTGAGATGCCCACGATGGAAGCTAGAATGTTAAGAAAGAGACGTGTTAGGGTTTTCTTATTCTTGAAGACAGTCTACAAACTATATTTCTTTTGCTTTTTTAGAAATCATAAATAACATACTAAAATTTAAACATATAAAACAATTGCAATTACCAACATAAATAAAAAAATAAACAAATATGGACTAAGAAGCCAACACAACAATTCTTGAATGCAGTATTTACTGATGTTTATGCTATAGGTCTGAAATATTGGCATTATAAAAATCATCAAATATAATAATATATTGTTCATGTTATTTTGTGATAGACGCGACCTAATTAGATAAAATTTTGCATGTGGCAAGAATAACTTGTAAAGAAGGATTATGCTACTTTTATCTCGACGGAAAGCAAGGTTTTTAAACGGTTTTATTTAGCTCACCCCGTTTGGTTTATTATTTATTCTTGGGTCAAATTTAGTAATTCAAAATTCACCCTCTTCCTATCAACCGATTAATCTGAAATTTTGTATACACTTAGGATTTTGGTGACAATACAATTATGTTTATTCATTATCATTATAAATTCAAGATGGCTGCCGCTTTAAAATGGCGGATAATTTATGTTGTATTAATCCCATCAATATGGGTATCAAATGAAAGGTCTTAACAAGTAGAATACAATTTACTATGCAAAATTTAAATCTAAGATGGCCGCCGCTACCAAATAGCTTATAACAATTTTTTATCCAGCTTGACAAGAAGAATACAGTGCACTATACAACCTCAATATTTAAGATGGGCGCAGCCATTAAATGGCGTATAATAATAAGACTTAAATTTAGAAACTGCATCTGTATTCTAGGTATCTGATTAATCCAGCCTGAATCCACCACCCAAGTCAAGATTTTGTATCGTGTTGAGGACTGTGTGGCGTTAGGATGGCTAAAAATGATACGTCGTTTGCGGTACACCACCCAAGTCTATATAAAGGAAATATTTGTGGGGGCAAAAGTCATGCTACGGTCCAATATTGACGTTTCAAAGGGATTAGTAAATGGCGCTATAGGCTACATCAACGAAATCGTTTGGCCTCAATTTCATCGAACTCAGATGTATGCAACAGATGTACTTTTCGTCCGAATTGATTTCGCAAGAGACGGAGTACATCTTATACACCCGAAAGCCATACAGTTTCCAGCTAAGTACAATTACGGGACGGCTGAAAGAAGAATGTTGCCTTTAATACTATCATGGGCTTCTACAATATATAAAATGCAGGGCAGCACTGTGGATCACGCAGTCGTATACTTAGGTGGTAAACTGTTTGAAGAAGGTCAATCTTACGTGGCTCTTAGTAGAGTAAGATCTTTGCAGGGACTACGTACGGAGTTGGACTGCAATAAACTAACGGGCAAGAAACCTTGCAATAATGAAGCACTAAATGAATTAAACAGAATGCGAAATAAAAACTAAAGACTATAAAATAAAAATAGGTAACAAAACTTTTTAAATTAAACGGTTTTATGTTAAACATACATTGCAATGTTTAAGATAAATGTACTAAAAACCAAAAAATAATAAAATAGATACAGTCGTGGGAATTATAAACATATGCATAGACAAGACTAAAATAAAACCGTGGGACACGTCAATTGTCTACAAATTATCGATTCGTCGTTAGGCAGTTGGCCCGCAGACATTTGTCATAACTGTCGGTACGGTTAGTTGCAAATATGGTTTTAAACATATGCACCGGTCGGAATTGTAATATTCTTTTGTTAATTATATACATACTATAATATGCGTAGTTAAGCAAGAAATATGTCTTTAGATCAGCTATTTACACAATTATTATGCATGAATCACAAAACAATTTTATTTTTCAAATATTGAATCATTCATTAAATAAAAGTGTCCCACATCAGTCTCCATTATTGGCAAGGTCAACGACGATTTCAATACAAATTAAATTAACTAATATAATACTAGTTGTGCTACCTAACTTATAATCATCATATTAGCCGTAAAACATCCACTGCTCGACATAAACCTCTCCAAGAAAGGGGTTATTTTGCCCATAATTGCCGCGCTGGGCAAGCGTGTTGGCAATCGCAGAGCGCAACTTTCGCGGCTGGGATGCTGCTGCCTATCTCCGCCTTGTGCATTTGAGCTACACTGTTCCAAACGAATGTACCGCCATCTGTCGGTTATGGTACCTCAGTTGCCTCATACGACACCTGGTACAGGTATTTTATTATTATATATACACTTCAAAGTATTTTATTATATATTAACTACATATATGATATATTATATATGTTTGTTATGAAATAAATGTTGGGACTATAAATTGAAAACAATTCTGACTCTTAAGTTGGATCCAACTGTACACATTATAATATTTTCTAACATTTACACGACTCATAATAAAACTACTTTTTGTAACGGTTTTTAAACGCGGTTTATATAACATTTTATACACACAGTAAATAAATGTTTAAATCAGTTCAATAGATCGTCCCAAAAGACACTGTCACACGAAATTTTTATAAATAAAGATATATATATATATATATTATAGTTGGAAATGTTAAAGTCCGTATAACAAATCACTTTTTATCCAAAAATAAAATACGTTTCTCGCGGAGTAGATTGCTTGCCATTTTCACCAAGGTTAATTAAATTTAGAATAATTGCTCGGATAAAATCAGTTTTTACGTCAAATACACCTAACTTTTCTCGTAATTGCATAAACAATGCCTGTACTCAAAAATTTCGCATCAGAACAAATATTGGTAATACTAAGGACATTGCGATGTTAACTAAATATACAGCAATCGTCACTGATAACCGCAAACCAAGCTCGAAATCAGAAGTTATCTAGTTCCAATATTAAATAAATTGTTTGCGGAGCTGAAATTTACCAATCTTTTTTCAGTGCACAATTTGCATTCTGTTCTTTATCTTAGAGTACATATAAGTTTTTATTACATGCGGTAGAACTCATACAAAAGATCATCTGCATTGGTACCTCACTCTCATCTATTTCTCAATTTCTACCGCCAAAGATAAGTGTTCCGGTCTAAAGGGTGAGAGAGGCAGTAATTAACTGTTAGTATGCCCTGGTGGTGTCCATTTAAAACCTAGCTAGTCACCAATTATTAAAAAGTTATCGGTTGAATTTAGTGTTTTATCAATTGATTATTAAATTATTAAACAATTGTATACAATTATCTAGTTATTTCATCCATCCAAATAAGTGGGCAAGTGGGCAAATGTCAATGTTAAAACAATTTACACAATCTATCCGTATATTGCAACGCCATCTTGTTGACAATTAAAATAATAAACGACGACGATTGTGCGTCCATGAAATTATACGTTTAATCTGTCAACTATTGGATCGATAAATCTTAATTGGCTACATGTAAACTAGGTTAGGTGGTAGATAAATCTTGTCTCGTAATACTTGCATAAAAATCCATACCCCATCGGAATAAGCAGACTAATAGATCCAAATATTACAAAGAAAAAAGATTTGTATTTTTGTTTAATAATAGTAAAAAAAATAATATTCACCTTCAAAATTTCTACATTGACCTCATTCTGGGGTAAGTCGCTTTATGCACTTGTGTTCCGGATATCAGACAACAGCGGAATCTTAACAACAATAGACATAGAAGAAACGCAAATGTTACTATATAAATGTTTGTGCTGGGTGGGAAACGAAGCCACGACCCTTGACGCACAGATGGTAGTGATCCTGTCACTACGGGTGCGCTATCGGGTCAGTCATAACAATATATAATATAAAAACAACACTACATACACCCAAAACAATAAAGCAGCACGAACCATAGACACTACTAGACTCGTCGAGTACTCGACTAGTTTCCAAAAAACTTACCAACTGATTGCAATTGGCTTTCTCAATAGTCTTGAAATGAGAGGTAGAATTCTAATCGGCCGGAGATTCTTCAAATCATCAAGTTTATTTACTTTTGGATTGGTCTAACTATTGCTCCTTCCAAGCCCCCGAGACAAATCACGTTAAAATGGACTTATTAATGATAAACGTATTGTAGACAAAGTGCGGAGCAGGATAAGTATCAATCATCTGATCATATTGAATCAAGTATCTGATGATATTCCGTACACTTGTTTTAAGTCACTGTCTTCGTCTATTATCTGTAATCTCAAAACCAATCTCGGCAATACGACTCGAAATATCGAGAAAATGTTTATTTGTGTGGTCTGCGTCACCAATATTAGGAGTTAGCTTGTGGTGTTTTTATTAAAACTTATGCTTGATTATTACTATATATTTGTTTGTAAAGAATATGTTTAAAAAACAGCTGAATCAATCTTGGAGAATCTCTCACTAAAAAAATTCGGATCCGTACCTAAAATAGAAATATGTAAATGAGATTTGTATTTTTGTACGCATGTAACAAATAAAAGACCGAATTTATAAACTCATTATAGAAGATTACAATGTCATTATCATCACCATTGGAAGTCCACTGCCATTCATTATTCATTAATACAAATTTATATATTCTAAAAAAATTATGCATTCCAGAAAAGAGACATGGCCGACCCAAAGGGCTCCAGAATGCTTGCAAGCATTTCCACGCTACACTACAAGCGAGAATCTCTGCATTAGAAAAGCCCAATACCCGGTCCACCAAACTTTGATAAAGAAGTTTCCTTCTTTATTCCATATTCCAGATGTTTCAACAGCAAGCTGCTCAAATGAATATATTTAACACCCAGACACAGAACAGACACAAATCATCACAATCATCATATAAATATTTGCTTTGTGTGGAAATCGACCCTTGAACGCACAAGATAGGATCACTACCATCTGCACCATCAGACCGTCAGGCATCAGGCATCAGGAATTTTTGAATAAACTGCCATGTTTTTGGGAAGGTTTATTAGCAGCGGACATCCACGGCTGATGTGATGATGGATGCGTATACCGTCCGGACGAACCTAATCTTGAACTACTCCCACGTCAATTCCAGCGCCGCCGAAAGGATGGACAGGACGGTTTTTTAATGAGCAACCCTATGTTATAGTTTGTTCATGTTTCGCGGGAAATTTTTTCACTCGAGGGCGGCATCGAGACACGGCATCAGCTAGAGTGGCCATCGTAGGGAATAGTTAATCGTTATTTTAAAAGTGGATTGAGTACGCGTAGCTGCATTAGTGCGGACCGTTATCGCTGGAGCAGGGACTGCACAAGTTCTCTGGCAAACGGGTTGTAATATGTGTGCAGTGTTTTTGTTAGTGGAATGGAGAGTAAAAGGGCAACTGAGGTATATATAGAAGGTCTGCTTTCGGACCGGATGTACTGGCCACGGTGTATTGGTGTATGAAAAAATATGTTTGAATTTTTTTTGATTGAGGACTATGATGGTGAGGTCCGAGGAGAGCTCGACTAAAGGAGGCATTTGTAAAAGTTATGGTGTTGGGCAGGAAATTTAGTCACCTACCACGACACCAATGAAAGGTGGCCACCGCCGTAACGCACTCCTTATGAGACATAAAGAGTGCGTTATTAGCCTGCTGCCTCCTACACGGATTTACACGTATTTTGATAACGTTAATCATTATTAATTAAGTTTGATAACAATAATTACATTTTCGTTACAACTACATAATTATGTAAATGGAAACCCTGTATGTTAATAATAAATAAAAAAAAATACCCATTCTATCGCAGCATTTTGCGACACCTGGCGACCACGCCTGCCCAGCGTCAATGTTATGCGCCATGTTAGTTGATAACTGGAGCGACAGTAACAAACACTTAACTCGCATTCCCCAATTTAAAACCGACTGCGCGATCCCCGCTACCCGCATTTACCCATCATCGGGTTATATGTCGGGATACAGATGCGAGAAAATCTCATGTGGTTTATAGTTTTTGCCCATGAAATTTTTTGAGGATATTTTAACTAATGAAGTTCTGTTCTAATAAAATATGGTGGCTTTATTTTACAATAACGGTGTTATACATAATTAAGTTCTGGTAATGCTTTCCTTGAGATATATTTCTCTGTATTAATAGTAAAGAGAAAATATTAAATAATTTGTTTATATACAACGGTATAAAGCAAAAACGCCGAAAACTATTCCAAGAATTCATTTACTAAAGGATACTCAAAAATTTCGAAGGAAAGATGTCCCGATTAACAAGCATAGATCACATTAACTGACCTGTTTCTATTCTCCCTATCTATCCTATCAGGTACTGCTGGTTAAGTAACTAGCCCTACCGCGTGGTAGAACTCCCCTTAATTCAGTCACGTAGTATCTCTGAGTTGAGGTTGGATTCGGATTAGCTATACGTAGTTAGTTGCAGATCAATTTAAATCAGATAAGATTAGGAATCAATTTCGTACGGAAATATTTGCCAGCTAATTATTGCAATTTCTAGACTTGAAGCGGTCAAAACAACTGTATTCTTGAGTAGAACTTTATATAGTAATAGGACCTTAAATAGTAAAAATCCCGAGTAGACTTAGTTTTCCGGCTTATGCAGCAAATAAAATCCGTCAATTAACAGACAGAAAATGTGCTGTTAATTTATTTCGGCTACTTTCACAGCGTTGTGTGATACAGTGCTCTCATTTGTGGTTATGCTGATGACATAAATGCTATTTTTGTGCCTTAGGAAAGGGTTATTCGAGCGACCTATAAAATAACTCAGCAGAACTATTTAAAATATTTAAAGGAAGATTAGGAAAAATAAGATTCAAAGAAATTAAAATAATGACTGTACACCCTATTATATATTATTGTTTAATTGAATTGACCCTTATCCATAAGGTTGTCAGGGTCATCTGTTGTTTATGTAATATATATAATATAATACTTTTTTTGTTTTGTTGTTTTGACGATTCAAAATACCTATGATAGGCCTATTTAAATAAAGACATATAAGACTTCGACTCTAGCCACACAATTTTGATTTTAACACTGTTCGTGAGTATTGATGATTGCTGATTTTTATCATCTACTTCTGTCGTTAAATTTTTACTGTTATTTTATCAGACACTCATAGAGGACATGCCAACATGTATGTACTAGCATACTATATTTAATAATTTATTATAGGTATTGTCCAATACTTGTGAATGAAATGATTTGTGATTTGTCCGGTCAATGCTCTTGAGCGAGTGTAGTGCGCTCGGACGAAAGGTCCATGATTAACTCCCGGGTAGCAATTAAAGAGACCAAAGGAATTTTAAATAACTCCGAACAAATGGGTTTACTTTTTCTAATTTACTACTTTTATAACAATCTACTAGGTATGGTACGGCAAATTTATGGGCAAATACCTACCCAAAAATCTGTCAAATTATCACAGTCAATTTTGAACTTAATGACTCCCATTTACAGGTTAATATGGATTGAGAAGTTTTGATCGATTTGGGTAGGTTGATCTCTGGCTGTATGTTCATGGTTTGATTGAAACTAGAACGAAAGTTACTTTTATTTAAATAAAAATAGGTTCACAATCATCATCAGCACCCATAGAAGGACTATAGGACCTTAAAGCATCCTAAGGTAGAGCGAATTCTGCCTATAATATCTAAGCTGGGCATGTGTGGTGGCGATTGCAGAGAGTACCTTGGGGTCGAGGAGAATGGAGCTGCCCAACCCAGCACTGTAGGCATTTGAGCTACGCTGTTATCTGTTCCAGTATCTCAGTGACCTTTTACGACACCTGGTGGACACCTTTTGGTGAATTTATATCTGAAATTCAGCAAAAGAGTACGCACGGAGTGAGCCCGGCAGTTCTAGGGCTGCCGGTTATCGCTTGTTGGGGCAGGGACTGCACGCGTTCGCCGGCGAACGCGGTGTACTGCTCTATTCTACGATTGCATGTGCTGTGTAAGTGATCAAGTTGTGCCAGGGCGGGGAAGGGCTGCGAATTTCGCGGTAATCTTACCGGTCGGGTCGTCTAAGACGTGACGCGGTCTACGATGTCGGACGTGGGCATTTGAGCTACACTATTTCGGACAGATATACCGCCATCTGTCGGTTTTGATACCTTAGTCGCCTCTTATAACACCAGGTGTTACAACAAAGGAGGAGGTTACAATCTATTATGCCGGTACGTTATCTTATAAATATATATACCGCCATCGGTCGATTTCGGCACCTTAATGGCAACGACATCTACACTGCCGATATTCACAAATCCATCAATATCATTATTAAATGTACAGAATGGAAGATCCTGAATCTATTTCCAGAATCAGCCTGACTAATGAATATAGAAGAAAGGCATCCCACCTATCCAAGACTCTGAGCTGGCGTTGACGGGGATACCGGAGCCCTTGGACCTCAGCTGTGGCAGCAGCACCGCGGTGAAGCCCAATACTGCCCCAAAGTTTGCCATGTTCAGAGACACGCCTGTCACCACGAAGCTCTGTAAAATACCAGAAGAAACATTTAACAGCTAATATACCACAAGAAAAATTATAATATTATCCAGTATAAACATTTTTATGATGATGGTGATAATTACCTTATAGATTCAAAAAAATCTATCTTAAAACTAGACAACCTTCACTGGACGGGTCTTAGATCTAATTCTCCAGCAGGTTTATTACGTAAACTAGAACAGAGCACACAAGGAAAACTGATAATAATCTATGTCACCACCGGCAGCGCTTTCAAAACTGTTACCCTCATAAAGTAAGCAGTTAGAAGGAAAAATAAACCGCAGGCGTTCAAAAACAACCAACACCTACAAAAGGGCTTAAATACAAATATGAACAATAATAGAATATAAATTTGTACTATTTTTGCAAAAAATATTTATTTTGAGTTGTGTTTTTATCGTTTTAAAGCAGCAAAACTTATACACCTTAACGTAGTAACATATCAATTCTAACTCCACCGGCAGAAATAGGGTAGGTTGTCTATTTATCGAGGGACATTAAAGCTTTTTGATCACCATACGAGGCTTCTACCTGAGTTGGAAAAACCCCTAAGGACTTACCAGAACGTCACTGAAGGCGACCCGCTAAGACTTCTAAGACAGATCTCCGTAGCCGTGATTTAGGAGGTTAATATCAATTTATTTGGTGATGGTTACACTATTTAAAAATTAAGCATAGAATATAGGTGGAGAAACAATTTAGGAGCTTTTTTATATTGGAATCAGTGACTACTGTGGCCTGTGGTAGAACAATCTGAAGAACATACAACAGACGCCCGCTAACAAAACAAGATAAAGTAGTTGTTGCGTATTTTCATATCTTAATGCTTAATTTTAGCGATGCTGGGGCGATGGGCAAGTTGCATTATAACCTGTGGCCTGCATAGTTCTCGGAATCGGAGCACCGAATACCGACGGCCATCACCGGCAGGTGCCGTTGAAGCCGGACCTCGACTCGAGTGGCCTTCGTTGTTGGTAGTCTATTCGTGGTTATGAATAGAGGAGGACTGGGTGAGCCGTACTAGTACGGTCAGTTATCACTAGAGGGGAAGGAACTGCACGCGTTCCGAACGCAGTATACTGCTCTACGAATAGAATATGTGTCAAGTGCAATTTAATAAATAAATTCACACGTCATCTCATACGTTGACCTAACTCTAAGATAAGTAACTTAAGGCATTTGTGTTACAGATATCACTAGACAAAATAAATTACAAATATAATACTTAGATACACATAAATAACACCCAGCCATAGGACAAATATAAATATTCATCAAATAAGTATTTGCTCTGGGTGGGGATCGAACCTTTGACGCACAAGTTGGGATCACTACCATCTGCGCCATTAGGCCTGTCAATATAGAATATATAAATGATGTTACTGGGGAGGAGGGATAGATCATCAAGCGCATGTACTCTGCGATGACAAAACACGACGTCTTTGCGTAAGTGCAGTATGTTTTGCTTAGAACATTTCGAATAACAAATAAGGTTTTACCACAATACTCAAAATAACACTAAACTTTTGCGGTATTATGAAAGTTTTAAGACGACATTTTTGTGAGGTTTCACAATGTCAATTCAGAATATTTTAAGGGAATAAACTACCTTCTCGAATAAAAGATAAGTGTGAATGATGCATCTATATTACATATTATACTAACAGCGCCATGGTTTCAACTGCGTTCAGAAGTAGAACTTTCATACTGTACATACTAATATTTTACACGTGTTTCATGACTTTCAATAAAGAACCTTGATACTGAATTTCATTTGAATAACTTCAATAACAGCAATGTTTAATGCTGCAATTACACCCCCGTTTTACCCCTTTACGGAGCGTATTATAAAAAAACATTTCTTAATGCTCCTCTACTTTACAAAAATGACCGTGTGCAAAAGTTCAAGGTTTAAATCCTTATAGTTTAGGCCCTGCCATGATAATGTCAGTCTTAAACTTCTAATATATTTATATCTAATAGACTCCATAAAACAAATGAGCTTTTTAATTGTTGCCTTAAAGTTTCGAAATCGCTGGACTTATCTTTGAGCTTAATTAATCTAATGGGCTAGCTACTTATGTAAAGAGCCGATCCCTACATAACTTAACAAGAAAAGATATATCGGACGAAGATATTTAGTTATGTTTTACTGTCTGTATAAAAAAAGCATTTTTAAATAATAGAAAATGTAAAAAACATCCCTATTAAGGTGTTAGAAACTTTTATTATTATTATATATTTATTTTGTTAAATACGTGATCAGTTTTACCTCGATTCACTGAAGCTTTGGCTGTTTCAAGTTTGAACATGGACATTCAATTGTGCCCCTTTTAAAATAAATAGCTAATAGTTTACCTACATACATATATTTAACACACTTAAAAAATCGGAAAGTTCACACAACTTTTACCTCCTTCAATCTCTTGTCTTATAAATACTCGTAACGGTAATAAGCGGTAGAAATATGAGATTATGAGGTACCATTACGAATTACCATTGAACATCATGTACATACCCAATAATAAAAAATACGCAAGATACCGTGGCCAAGAGAAACAGGGATTCTTTTTTTAATATATAGATCTCCTCACCTCCTCACCCAAGTCGCTTGATAAAAGTATGTAATTGCCCAACATTAAATAATAATAAGACGTTGTTTATCCGTTAGCGTATAGTCGTGTATTTCAATGCGAAATACAGACGTAAAATATGTTTAAATGTATAAAGCTATGTGAATACAAAATAGGCATTCCTTTGTTTTCTTTACTCTTTAAGTTCATCTTTTGGTCGGCCAATCACTTTTCAGCAATCAAAAGTAGCCTTAACCACACACCATTTCATCAAACTCGGTTCACCAGTTTATTACCACTTTAACATCTATATACTATTTTTCTGCATTAAAATGGAGCTTTATTTTGTGTTAGATAAAATTTTACATACCTAAATACACATTAAATTTTTATTAAACAAATACATTTTGACACAGTACCATTATTTACCTTATTTTTATTTACGGTACCTATTAACATGCATATTATTTTCATAAATGCACTCAAAAACCAACCTTCAACCATTAAAAATAAATAATTTTATCTACATACCTGTTTTAAAAATGGTGTCTTCCATTTTGATTTCTCAGCCATTTTTAATGGACACAATCACAATTTAATTCACTAGTTTTTGTTAATTGACTATTAAACACACTAATTTATTCATTAATAATTATTTATAAATGCACGGACGAGCATATTGCTACAGAAACACATGGCGAGTGAAGTAATCGTGCGTCTGTCTGCGTCCTTGAACTGATGTCATACGAAAAGTGGGCCCACAGAATAAGCAAACGAATAGCTACAATGCAAATTTTATCATTACAAATATATTAGGCAATCATATTATTATTGCCTTATTTTTATAAAAGTATAAATAAAAATAGAGTAATGTATGCGTAGTATTATAATTTGAATAGAATATTGTTAACTTAACAGTTTTAAATAGAACGAATGGGGAACTTATTTTCTGTGAGTGAGTGAACCAAACTCAACTCTGTTTTAGTTTGGAGTTGTGTTTAAGTTTGATTTTGAGGACATGTGTGAGGACTGCACGCGCGTAAATGTTTTGATTTTATATAGGTACCTACTTATTATCAAATGTAAACATTACGTTTATCGGGGTTAACATTTGTTTATTTTCTTTTTATTAGTGCAATAAAACAGAAAATTGTAACATTTTCCTGATTCCGTTCGATTTTATCGTATTTTACGAGTTATTATTGTCAACAAGGATGATCAATTTAGGTATTATTGTCGCAATTCAACAATAAATAAATAGTGCTTACGAATTATTAAATATTTATCTTCATTTAAAAATAGCATGAATAAGCGTTACCAATTATGAATTATCTTACTACCGTTACTCGATAGTCAGATCATCCGTCCTCCATGTCGGATGTCATTGCTGGACCTTGGTGGACGTCCTACGCTGTACTGTCCGGTACTTGATCTTCATTCGAGAAGACTCCATCGGCAATAAGTTCTGCGTGCGGTACGGTAAGGTACCAGAAGTGACTGATGGCGGTATATCCATCCGAAACAATGTAGCTCCAATGTATTTTTTTTGGATACGCAGCAATATTGTGGCAATTATGGGAAAAATTTGATTCATATTCAGTTTACGCAAATATGATCATGTATCTGAATTTTGTAACGAGCTTAAATAGCTTCCTATCCGACTTCGCAGGAATGCTCATATTCTTTCTTTACTATATACAGTATTGTTTTTTCCTTCCTCCCCTAATTACCTATCTCAAAAACCGTTTTGTATTTTTAGGTGACAGTCACGAAAGGTCTCTACGATCATCAGAGACTTTTTAAACGGTTTTATTTAGCTCACCCTGTTTGTTTTATTCTTGGGTCAAATTTAGTAATTCAAATTTCACCCTCTTTCTGTCAACCGATTAATCTGAAATTTTGTATACACTTTGGATTTTGGTGACAATACAATTATGTTTATTCATTATCATTATAAATTCAAAATGGCCGCCGCTACAAAATGGCGGATAATTTATGTTTTATTAATCCCATCAATATGGGTATCAAACGAAAGGGCTCAACAAGCAGAATACAATATACTATAAAAAATTGAAATCCAAGATGGCGGCCGCTACAAAATGGCGGATAACGTAGGTTTTATCAATCCCATCAATATGGGTATCAAATGAAAGTGCTCAACAAGTAGAATACAATTTACTATGCAAAATTGAAATCTAAGATGGCCGCCGCTACCAAATGGCTGATAACAATATTTTATCAATCCCACCAATATGGGTATCAAATAAAAGGGCTTGACAAGAAGAATACAGTGCACTATACAACCTCAATATTTAAGATGGGCGCAGCCACTAAATGGCGTATAATAATAAGATTTAAATTTAAAAATTACATCTATAATTTAGGTATCTGATTAATCCAGCCTGAATCCACCACCCAAGTCAAGATTTTGTATCGTGTTGAGGACTGTGTGGCGTTAGGGTGGCTAAAAATGATACGTCGTTAGCTATACACCACCCAAGTTAAGGTGAAAGGTTAAAACGCGCCGAGAACTGTATGGCATTAGGGTAGATAAAAATGATATGTCAAAACTGGGGGTTTACCAGCGGAACTGGAAATATTTGTGGGGGCAAAAGTCATGCTACGGTCCAATATTGACGTTTCAAAGGGATTAGTAAATGGCGCTATAGGCTACATCAACGAAATCGTTTAGCCTCAATTTCGTCGAACTCAGATGTATGCAACAGATGTACCTTCCGTCCGAATTGATTTCGCAAGAGACGGAGTACATCTTATACACCCGAAAGCCATACAGTTTCCAGCTAAGTACAATTACGGGACGGCTGAAAGAAGAATGTTGCCTTTAATACTATCATGGGCTTCTACAGTACATAAAATGCAGGGCAGCACTGTGGATCACACAGTCGTATACTTAGGTGCGAAACTGTTTGAAGAAGGTCAAGCCTACGTGGCTCTTAGTAGAGTAAGATCTTTGCAGGGACTACGTATAGAGAAGTTGGACTGCAATAAACTAACGGGCAAGAAACCTTGCAATAATGAAGCACTAAATGAATTAAATAGAATGCGAAATAAAAACTAAAAACTAGAAAATAAAAATAGGTAAAAAACTTTTTAAGTTAAACGGTTTTATGTTAAACATACATTGCAATGTTTAAGATAAATGTACTAAAAACCAAAAAATAATTTACTAAAGATTCCGGTTTATTTTATTATATTTTACAGAAAATCTTTCACAGTTTAAGCCGTTCAGTTCTAAAATGCGCTTCCTTTATCGATTAGACGCGTGCAAACACTGCAGATTTTTTAGAGAATGGTAACCTGTCATTTTAGTTGTTACTTGTATATTCATCATATCAGCCATAAGACGTCCATTGCTGGACATAGGATTTGTTCTGCGTACCCACTGCCTCTTCAACTTACTAATCCGCCGGGCAATGACGGTAAGTTTGGTTCGGTTACGAATCTCTTCATTCCTGATTCGATTCAGCCGAGTTGGACCCGGCGATTGACCTCTTTCTTGAAGTTGAACTTACTTAATTGGACTATTTGTCAAATTATACATACAAGTCAACAACGTCAAGAAGCGAGCTTCCAACTAAAGCTGTGGTGAGTACAACATTGGCATTGCACATTTCCTTATTCTTCTCCATGTTCATTTTATGACCCACCTGTTGAGAAACACGATTGAGGTCTTTGAGCATCGCGCTTAAATCTTACATCGATTCTACCATGACTACAATATCGTCGGCAAAACGAAGGTGAGTTATGTATTTGCCGTTAATGTTGATGCCAAATCCTTGTCATTCGTTGCGTTTTAAAGTGGCATTAAACAGTTTCGGAGAAATGACGTCTCCCTGTCTAATACCCCTTTTGAGAGGAATATAGCCTTCAAACTCTGCTCATGTACTCGTACCGACATAGTGGCGTGGTCATACAAACTCTTCAACACTTCGATGTACCGATAGTCAATATGGCACCGCTGAAGAGATTCAAGCACAGCCCACGTCTCAACCGGATCGAAAACCTTTCACATAGTCCACAAACGCCAAAAATAATGGCCTATACTCTTCTGTCTTCTATATAACTTGTCGCAGCGTAAATATGTGGTCTACGGTACTGTAGCCTTTTCAGAAACCGGCTTGTTCGGAAGGTTAGAAGTCATCAAACCTGCATTCGAGACGGTTCGTAATGACTTTAGAAAACAGGTCATAAACATGGCTCAGGAGCAAGATTGGGCGGTAATTGTTTAACAAAGTGTTATCACCGTTTTTAAAGAACAGCCACAACAACCTGTTCCTGGCTACTGGCGCTATGCCCTCGAGGACGACGGTGTTAAAGAGCTTCTAAAGGACTTTAAGTACCGGTGTTCCACCCGCCTTCAGCATCTCAGATGTGATTCTGTCATCACCCGGTCCCTTGTTGTTCTTAAGCTGATTCAGAGCCATTCTAATCTCACTCAGGCTGATGTCCGTGATATCCTGGCAATAGTGTCGGATTAACTCGGCCCTTGAGTCTATTGCCGAACTGCTAACAGGCTTAGATACGAAAGCGTATAACACTCCAAAGAACCTCTCGATCTTCTCCAGTACCTTCTACTGGCTAAGGCCTTCGTCGCCGATAAATTTCCATCTTCTCTTTTCAGCTTAGTCATATCATCCTATGGCATAGACTTCATCAGGCGGGACCTTTTATGTTTAACGTTGATATTCAATGTGTCTCTCATCACCCTGTGATCGCCACCGGTTTTAACCATGTGGATCACAGAGACATCATTGAATATTCGTTTTTTTGTTTGTCAAGATGAATCTATCTCATTTCTCGTGGAACAATTGGGGCTCATTCAAGTCCAACTCCTATGACGCGGCTTCTGGAAAAAAGGGGTTGTCCATTAATCACGTGCTCTTTTTTTAGCCTTTTTTAACCCTCCCTCCCCTATTGGTGGTACGTAGTGAGGTTTAAGCCCCCCCCCTCCCCCTTCTCAACATAAAGTGTATTTTTAGAGACTACAAAGAATCTTAAAATATTCTGAATATTATTTTTAAGATAATATTCAGAAAAAATTTAATTTAAATACCTACTATAATCTTATTTTATTCTGAAATTATAGATCTTTGTCTGATATTAGTTCTTTGCCTGGCAACGGCGAGTCAAGGTCACCGCGCCGTGCCGCCTAATATTTGTTAAAAATCGCGCGTTTGACGAAAAAATAAATACACGAGATATCTTATTACACCCTCCCTCCCCTATTGTGTTATTTTCGTGATTTTTATCAAACCAACTCAACAATCTTCTCGTCAGTCTTCAATGTACGAATTTTGTGTGTTACCAGGGCCAGTTTTCGGTCGGAGTGGTAGCAAGAGTGGGGGGCCGGTACTTTGCCGGCACCCCACGACCTCGCAAACATTTACGTGGTGGTTATTTCCGTTTATTTTGTGCCTGGGTGTCAAATATATGTATTTAAGTGATATATTTTCGACTCCTTTAAAATCCGTAACACAAAAGCTTTAAGAAAATTATTTCGGACTGATTTTTAAACGTATGATTTGTTAATATATAACGATGTCAGTGAACAAGCTCACGATCCGCTTGATAGTAAACGTGACCGCAGCCTGTAGACGCTCGTGTCTTCACAAAGGTATCACTGGAGTGTCGCCAACCTTCTGGCTTGAAAATACCGTGTCGTTTTACCCAGTAATTTCACAACCGCGCTCAACCTTCAAACCGGAAGACATCAACGCGCATGCCAAATAGCATGGCGGTAGAAATAGGTGAGAGTGAGGTATAAATGCATACGTTATTTGTAATAGGTCTACCTTTAGTGAGTGAAATACAATACTCATGAACCAAAACAGACAAAGTTTAAGATCACTAGCAAAAGCTGATATATATGTAAAGGATATCACTACCTACGCCAATGGCATTCTTTTTCTAATGTGTATGAAATTATTATAATCTATGGAACTATGACACCGACGATAAATTTGAGAAGGTTAAAGTTAGATTATGTGGTTTTTAGAAAAACGTAGAAAATATTGTAAAAGAAGTAGTTATAATATTATTTAAATCAGAAGTAAAGGCTTTAAATGTTGTTTTTTGTTATTTCAGAAAACACAATTTCATCTTTATTTCGCCTGAGCATGTACTCGGGCGAACTTCTTTCAAATAATGTAAAAGTGTACTAGACACTTTGTGAAATTAAAAGTAATTTTTTTCCAAGTTTAAACGATCATCAGTCAACCATCTTGTCTTTTACTAATGCGGTGCCATCCCTGTTGTCCTCATAATAATATTTGTCCGAAATCGCTTTTTAACAGGCCCTGGACTTAATCTCTAGAAAGAAGACTTTAAAAGAAACCACGATGCCTAAACCAGTGGAGCCCAAGCTCCAGCTACCAAAAAATATCAGGCAGGAGGCAATACATTGCCTTACATAATTGGTCGTCATAATGCGGATACGCTGTAGAGTACCGATGGAATTAGCCATGGGGTACCGGCGGAGTAGAATAATTCCCTATACAAGGTGTCGTAAGAGGCGACTGAGATAGCAGAACTGATAGATGGCGGTATATTCATTTAAAATAGTAGAGTTTAAATACTACATTGTGGAGATGGGCAGCAGCATCCTCGTCGCGACGTTGCGCTCTGCGATAACCACCACGTCTGCCTTGCGCAGCAAGTATGGGCAAAAATTTCCCTATCTTGGGGAGGCCTATTTCCAACACTGGACTTTTTACGTTAGGGCTAAGAAATGACTCCAAAGCAGAGCTATTGTTAGAGAAGTTCGTAGGCCGCCATCGGCAACTCCGCGACATGCGGCCGACTCAGACCGTAGACATGCGTGTGGTCGGTTTGAACGAGAAGATCCAGCCCTGCGGAGAGCAAATGCTGATATATCAAATTCAGGGTTCAAGGCATTTCAAGAGCCTGGGGCGAAGGCACATCGAATGACCGGTAGCTAATATTAGAGTTCGGTCTGTGACCGGTTTTGACCCACAACCCCTTTACTGCTTCAAATACTTAAACATGCGTCACCCTCGGCAAACGTGTCCCTCTAAGGTGGATATCGACATATCATCCGCTGCGGTAAACTTGGGCATCCATAAAAGTTATATGTGGAGATAGTACATAATCTCCAGACTTGTTATTATTTTTCTTATAACGTGAACCGTGAGGTACCAGCAGAGTAGAATAGTACCTCGTTCTGTACCAGGTATCGTTAAAGGCGACTAAGATAACAGAAACACCAAAGAACAGCACTAAATTTGGCTATTGTATCTATTAGTTTTCTCATTTACTAATTCGCGTTTAATCTATATGTTGCAGTCATCTGGAAGAATCTCCTATTTAATTGAATGACTAGCACGTTCATTGAATGACACTTGAAATTTTGCATAAGGGTTTTTTTTATTACGAATATTCAACCCCTAAGGTTAGTTTAAAGCTTTGCTGTGTTCAGATTTGAAGGGTAGGTGTCTATAGACTAAAGTGACGCTTGCCATCACGCGAACCGATGGTTTTCAGTTATATTTACTGTTTTTGACGTTATTTAATTATCCCTTTAGAGGGGTATAAGGTGGGTTCAAAATTAGTATAAAAGTTCTCTGATTTTCAAAGTTATTTAAATAAAATTTTGTGTCTATATTTTATATTCAATAAAATGCATGTATGTATATACACACACAACACATCGTCGTTTAAGTTGTAACACAGCGTAAGTCATAATGTTGACACTTTGTACAATTGGGAAAACATTGCTCATGTTCCATAAAATCATTTTAAAACTGATTGCTTGTGCATTTAGTTGGTGCAAAATAGATTTCGTTTAAACAATACACGGTATAAAACGTTTTGGTACTGTAGCGTTAGAAATGTAATATCGTGTTATCATTGGGCTTAATTATTAAGTTGCCAACTTTGACATACGCGGTGTTAGAACTTACGCGACGATATGTATGTATATTTTTTAATTATACATAGTATATCAAGTAGGCACACCTCAAACTACCATTAGTTTAAACATTTTATCCATCCAAAGATGGCCTATAAGAGAGAAAATATATATATACCTAATAAATTATATTCTACTACTTAAAGCGGGTGACACCGCTGGACGCTAGTATAGGAATCACGGGAAGGTGTACTAAAGCTGCACCCATGCAAGTTGCGTCATTGCGGTCTAGGCGATCTGGTATTCTAAATAAGTGACTTTCCCGTTGCTCTAATCATGTTTACTTGTTTTCTTTGTATACGTAATACTTAAGAGCAAAGTAAAAAACACGAATAGCTTAAGCGTTCTTAGTTACGGAAAAACACTGGCAAACTAAAAGTCATTATCACAAAAATGTACCCTTAATAAATGATTACTAATAAAAAGTGTACAATGTAATATCTGGGACTGCCATGAGGTACCGGCAGAACATGTGTACCAGGTGTCGTAAGAGGCGACTGAGGTTCCAGAACCGATAGATGATGGTATATCTATTAAAACAATGTAGCTCAAATGCACAGGTTGGGTTTGGGCAGCAGCATACCAATCGCAAAAGCTGCGTTCTGCGATTGCCAACACGCTTGCCCAGCGCGGCAATTATGGGCACAATTCCCCCTCTCTTGGGGAGACTCCAGCTGTCGACTTCCAATTGCTGATATGATGATGACCGCTGATATGATATATGATGAAGTACCGATTCCAGTCGGGAATATCTTTATCCTGTTAGGCCTTTTATGACACCTGATACGATCCGGTGCGTGTTTACAACATCTGAACATACATAGGACAAGCGGACAACGGAAAGCGACTTTATTTTATACTAGGTAATGACTATAATCGGTAGCTGGTCTACGTTAGCTAATTATTTCTTGAAATGTCTCCTAACTCTTCAATCTGACATGGCGTATGAACCTACAGTTACACTTTCCATAACAGCTAACATGAATAGGCTATAATGAGTTGCTGCCATCCCGAAGTATTTAATTCTTGGCTATTTCATCATCATAATATCAGCAATTAGGAATCCACTGCTGGACATAGCCCTGCCCTAAAAATGGGGGGATTTCACTCATAATTGCCGCGCTTGCCTAGTGGCAATCGAAGAGCGTAGCTTCGCGACGCGGATGCTGCTGTCCGCACTCATCTTGTGCATTTGAGCTACACTGTTTTGGATGGATAAACCGCCATCTGCCGGTTTCGGTACCTCAATCGCCTTTTATTATATTATATATCAATCCCTGGTTCATGGGGAGGTACTATTCTACTCTGCCCCACCCACTACGGTACCCCACTGCCATCTCAAGAGTATAGAAACAAACACTTTCGCCCGACCTTTAGGTTTAGTCTCCAAGTGTTACAGTTCGGACATAAGAAGGAGTAGGCTCAATTCTTACACCAACACTACATTGTTAATCCCTACTAATATTATAAATGCGAAAGTGTCTGTCTGTTGGTCGTTTACGCTTTCTCGCTTAAACTTCTCTACCGATTTTGATGAAATTTGGCACAGACAATCTTAAGACCATGACAAAGGACATAGGCTCTTTTAAAATTTGAAATAAGGGTTGCATGGGATCGAAAAGGGGGATAAAAAGTTGTATGGAAGCTCTCAGAAGTATTTTTCAGGCCATTGATTCGATATAAACAAAAATGACGTTCAAAGATTATTTATATATGTTAAGATTAAGAGGTATGATACCAAAAAACGTGGTGGAAGTCGCGGTATACTTATATAGATACTAAATTTCAGAAGAATCTTTATTGTTTCTGGCGTCATTTAACATCAGTATAAACCTTACATTGGGGCCAGGCTGCGTCTATTCATCACATATTTATTTATATAAATTATTTATAAATAATTATAACAAGAAAATCCGGTTCTTAATTAATTACATTTGGTTAATTCATTATCGTTTTAAATTTACATAGGGGACAAAAAAAGCACCTACACTAGACATATAAATTGTTAGATACGCTAGTAATGCTTCTATGTAGACTGATTAAAAATGGTCTTGTTTTAATTCTGTTGCTGTGGGTTACTGACAAAGTTGAACAGTTCCTACCCTTGCACCAGGTGACGTAAGTACCGGAACCTCAAATTCATTAGGCGGGATAGGATGGGCAACAGCATTTACCACACTCTTCGATTACTACCTCGACTGCCCAGCGCGATAATTATCGGTAAAATTACCCGTTTTTGGGACGAACAGGATAAGAGAAATGTCCAGCAGTGGACGATCTACGGCTACAATGATTGATGAATATAAAGAATGAACCATTTCCTACATTATCATCATACCTCAAGTAATCTCCTATAGGACCGGTTGTATGCGGCCTACGAGTATGTCCAGCGCGATCTTGCGGTTTTAGTAAAATCGGCGGTCCAACTTGCGGGTGGACGCCCTACGCTGCGCTTGCCGGTACGTGGTCTCCATTCCAGAACCTTACGAATCCATCGGCCATCGGTTCTGCGTACGAAATACCCTGCCCACTGCCACCTCAACTTACTAATCCGCCGGGCAATGTCAGAAATTTTGGTTCTATCGCGCAAAGAAACTTCGAGCGTTGCCCTCTCCATAGCTCACAGGTAAGAGACAACGTTTCGCTGCCATAGATCATATTTGAAATAAAATCTCTTCAGTAAAAAATATTGTTCGAAATATTGTTGGCATTCACCGAACACGTTGACACGTAAAAAATCTTAAAGCTTAATAGTAATCTTACAAGCTATTGCTAGTAATTTCAACGGACCCGATGGCGCAAATGGTAAATATGGTAAGTATGGTAAGTATGGTATGGTGTTAAATATGTGTATTTGGGTAGTATATTTGTGATTCCTCTGTTGTCTGGCATCTGTGCTTTAAGCGACTTACCACTGAGTCAGGTCAATGTATGATATGTTGTGGGAATTCATTATTTATTGTCGGTTACGACATTTAATCATAGTATCATATTTGTTTGAGTGATTTTCCTGGTCAAATAGTATTTTTTAAATCGCTCAGCTTCATTGATTTTTATTAGTATGTACTCAAATTGACGTTCATCGTAAATTTCACAGAAAAAAATATTTTGGGATATGTGTGAAAATTTCAAAAAGTTTTGTCAAGTGAGATGCGTGAGCATGATGGTGAAAAGTTAAGAAACAAACAAAGCTACTTTCGCATTGATATTATCAGTTTTATATATATGTCCAGCAGTGGACTTTCAATGTCTGGCATGGTTATAGGCAATATAATATTATGCTAGGGTTAATATAAATAGGTTTGTTCTAGGATCTAACGCGGGAGAACCACGGGGCGTTGGTCGCTGCTAGTGTACCTTGTGATATAACGAACGTCTAGAGGCTGCAGTGACGCTTACGCAGATCGTATATTTGTCTGTCGACCTGGTATAATAAAAAATAGGGATTTCCTGCTAAATATGCACGCGAAGCCCGGTGGGGCACAAGTCTTAAATACTTAATAAATACGTAGAAATACAATTTTTTTATCAGTAACATTTACCTTGTGTAAGAAACGACTTATGTAACGATAATTTAAATTCTCTTGCAAAAAGCTATATATATTTCAAACAAAACGTTAAAAAACATGTTCAAAAATCTACAAACAGAATTTTTACTAATTGTTGCATTTAAATGTTTGTTAATTTCAACATTTGAATGTTTATTTCGATTTTACACAGTTACACCAAATATTTGACTTGTAAATTGCATTGATCATGTATTAAGAATGCTTTTTTAAACAACGTATTCATAAAAATATATATAGTTGTGGGCACCTATTAATCTTTATCCTTATTAAAGCGAAAGTTTGTGAGTATGTATGCATTTCAAAAACTACTGAATGGATTTTGTTATAACTTTACAATTTAATAGCTACTACATTAGAGTTAAAGAAATAAATTCCCACAACATCTCATACATTGACCTAATTCCGTGTTAAGGCGCTTAAAGCACTTGTGTTTAAAACATCAGACAACAGAAGTTTCTTAAATATACTTCTAAAATACATATATTTACAACCAGGCATAGAACAAACATAAATATCAAGTAAAAATATTTATCCTGTGTGGGGGTCGAACCCACATCCTTTGACGCATAAGATAGGGTCCCCACTATTGGGCCCGTTAAGTTACATCATCATACCGGCCATTGGAAGTTCACCGTTGGACATAGGCCTCTACAAGAATCGAGGATTTTTGCACTATTTGCCGCGCTGGGCAAGTGTCGCGCAGCCTTAGCGATGAGAAAGCTGTTCAAATGGATATATAGCTTTCTGGTACCAGGTACTAGTACCTTAGTCGCCTCTTACGACACCTTGTTGCAGGAGCAGGTACTATTCTACTCTGCCGGTACCTCACGACTGGTGTGATATAGCTATAGACATAATATATACATATTTGTACTAAACAACGACGTGTTTGGTGCCCAAAACGCCTGCTAATATTTATTCGCAATTCTACTTATCATCGTGTTGTATTCTAAATACAAGTAGGAGCTTACATTTTACTTTAAATAAAATCACTTGTCACCCTATAAAATAAACTGTGCAACTCCGTTCCGCAATTATTAACATTAAAAGTTTATTTTAAACATCTCAGATGGCCTGTGGTCTGTGACGTCATTACGACTATACAGAAGAACCAATTTTGATGAATTCTTTTGTGTATAAACATAAATAATAATAATAATCCAATCATTGTATTCTTAAAGGGTGTAATTCCTATAACACAACATAACAGTCTAGAACTTTTAGACATACACTCACTAAGTTACGTTATTTTACAGAAGGCGGTTATTTTAATTTCATGTTGAATACCTAGTTAAGCTATTTTAATTTGTAATAGTGAATTTCTTGTCTCTTACGTAATTCATTCAATGCATGGCCAGAAGTCCACGTGAATGTTTATTTTGCCCCAATCACTAGGGAGATATAATTAAATATATAATATACATATCTATGTGTCTACATACATCACGCCTGTGTCCTATCGGGGTAGACAGAGTAAGGATCTCCACTTGTTACAATCTTGGCATGGGTTAAGTAAACATTAGCCCTTTCATGCACGATCGTTTACTCTTGGCACTTCTGACCTGGCACTTTTTAAATACCTCTTCTACCTGATTAAGATATGTTCATCTAGGTCGTCCTTTACCTCTATTCACTTCCGCTCTATACATTTGTGTAGTCATTGTACAAAACCTCATACATTGACCTGACTCCATGGTAACTCGCTTTTAACACTTGTGTTACAGACATGAGACAACACAGGAACCCCAAATATAATACTTAAATACAATTTTTTAACAGGATAAATACAAATATCATCATATGACTATCTGTCCTAGGTGGGGATCGCAACCACGACCTCTGGCACATAAGATAGGATCATCAGCGCCATCGAGCCCAGGTGGTTGCTAAGAGATTAAAACATGCTTCTCGAAGTATTAACCTTGTGCAGTTGAAGTCGCGGACATCAGCTAGTACCTAATAATAACACTGTATTTTTTAATTTATAGACGTGCTGTGGGAAGTGTAAAACTCGTATGTCTCTTTGAACCAGGCATAGTAAGAGGCGACAGATATGCAAATTTCAGTGATAATGATACAGAAAATGGGATATTGATTTGTGCATCCAATTGCTGTTGGCCTTTGTATTTGGTCAAATATTTATAGTTTCTTGGATGGCTTCGTGAATAAGTATCCGAAGACCAGTTTGCGGTACTTCCCACAGATCTGATCCATTAACATTTTGAACAAAATTATATCTCTGTTTTTTCATGAACAAACATGGACATGTATAATGCATGATTTATTAATCGATAAAAAAGTAATTCTGGATTTTTTTGTACAGTCTTGCCTCTTATTTGAAGTACAACCAGTACAACAGTTTGTAGTTAAGAAAATAAGACATTAAAATTAACTAGATATAAAAGAATTTAAAAGCAAACACCAGAAAAAAACGAATAAATAAGGACTTATACTTAATTTAGATTTGTTTGCTTAGTAATAATAATGCAGATGGGTCACGCGTCATTTGTAAAACAACTTAAAATTTAAAACAATGCTTGATTAACCACGAAAATAACAAGGACATAGTAATCTTTATTCCAATTTTTCAAAGACACAGACAGACGTGTTTTTCTTTGCATATATTAGTAAAAGCAGATAATGAAAATGTCAAATTTTATTTTCAACTTTACCAAGTGGCGAAATATATTAAAATATTTACTCAATATTTTATATTTATGTACTTATGTTACGGACACCGGGCAAAATCGGATTCACAAATATAATACTTAAATACATATTTTTAACACCCAGACGCAGAACAAATACTAATATCATCATATAAATATTTCTTCTGGGTCACTACTATCTGCGCCATCGAACCCGTCATAACCGTCGTTAAGAAACTAACATATATAGTATCATATCAAACAAACATCGAGTTAATTTGTATTCAAATGAGCCTTACGCATTCTCTTTAGTTCTTATGTCACCACTTAAATTGTCCCCTCTTTACTCACTTACCCATATAAGGTACATTCACATAATGTTTGTATCGTATATTGGTTTTGTTAGTATATTCATATCTATTAGTACTTTATTTGTTTATTTCTAGCTGTGCTCGCGAGTTCGTCCGCGTGGAATTGTTTTTTTGGGTACCATACCTCTTTACCTTAACTTATATAATACAATAAACTTTAAATGTCATGTTTATTTATATTGAATCAATGGCCTGCAAAATAAGTTTTAAGTTTCTAGCTCTCACCATAGAGATACTTTTAAACTTTTCATGCCCCCTTTCGACCTCTTACAACCCTTATTTCGAATAAAAGATAGCTTATGTCTTTTCTCAGGGTCTAAAGATTATCTGTGCCAAATTTTATTAAAATCGGTTGAGATGTTTAAGCGGGAAAGCGTAACAGACAGACAGACAGAGTTACTTTCGCATTAATCATATTAGTAGCGATTACTTTTGTTTTGTTTTGCACCGCCTTGGTCCCGTTTCTGCTTTGGCCAATGGTTGACTGGAAGATAATGCCACTTGGCATTAAGTTCGCCAAATGTACATCAATTTATGTATGTGCAAAAAGTTAAATTAATAAAATATACAAGTAAGCGGTACCGTATTTAATCATATTAATTAATTAATAGTTCTTATCTTCTCAAGGGCACCTCACAACCAGAAACATTTGCCTAAAATTCTTTTCGTTGAGCAGTATACCGCGATCGTTGGTTAATACGTGTAGTCTCTGGCCTTCGATGTGATATTAGAAAGCACAGGCGCGGCTGGCTCGCTGTCCCCAACGATAGCCACGCGAATCGAGCTCCGCCGTCAGAAGCGCCCTCGTGTAATAGCCGGACTTTACCAATCAGGTCAATCCTAGGTTTTTCACGACTAGGATGCTGCTACTAATCCCCGTCCTATTGCATTTGAATTATGTACTCTATTCGAGGTGGATTTACTGCCACCTGACGGTTCCAGTATCCTTGTCTGCGACACCCGACAATAGACAAGGGGCACTATTTTATTCGATCATACACGCTAACAATAACATAGTAAGAAAACAACGAACTCGTCGCCAAAGAACCAAGGAATATAATTGTCTCTTTTGCCTTTAAAAATGGGTCACAGCTATGTGAACACTGCATTTTGACGATAAAATATGACACCCATAAAAAAAAGAATTAAGTGCTCGATGGCGTCTTCGAAAGTGGTAGGTTCGACTCTCCTCTATGACGTTTTAACGATGAATATTTGTGTACGTCACAGTTGTTTTAAAAATTATTTTAATATTACGAAAAAAAATATTCAAATAAAAAATAAAATAACCATTTCCAGTTCCAAAAACTTTAACTATTAAAGAATATGTTTATTTTACATTGGTTTTATCGTAAATTAAATACATTTAATCTTTTTTTTATTTCGTAATAAGTTATTTATGTTAAGAGTAATTTTATTAATTTCAATGCAGCTTTGCTTAAACTGTCATAGAAAACATGTTATTTTGAAATTTTAATTAAAGAGTCAAGTGTTATCAACAAATGATACTATATCGTTGCACTCCGTCAGTTAAGGCAAGACATTTACATAAAAAAGGAACAAAAAAGGGCCTAATATATAGCCCTGTGGTACACCACAGATACCAATAACCTAGTGTTACTATTAACCGCTGGACTGAGAAGATCGCTGTCCTTTCATTCTTGAAGATAAGATTCTAGCAAACGTGAGGTGGATCCTCTATTTCTGTAATGGTGTAATTATATGATTAATGTCTCGTGACGCACAATATCAAATGCCTCGGATAAATCACACAAGTTGACTAAACCATCATGCATATCCTCCTAGACATCAAACATTTTTGATAAGTTTGGCATCGGTTGTCGAACTACCTCTTAGGAAAAAAACACGGTTATATCGTGTAACAAATTATTTTTAGAAAAATGTAGTACCTATTTGTTGCAAAATTTATTATTATATACATTTTACAATGTCCAGCGTTAAAATAATTTTATATCTGACTAATTATTAGATGAACAGATACGGTATTAGTATTTAATTTACTTAATTTTATTTTTATTAAATAGTAGTACGCATCCAACTGCCCTATCACATTTTCTCGTTCATGTCCATCCAAAGGTTGCCTGGAAGAGATCGCCCTGAGCAATAAGGCCACCAATTGTATTATAATCTTCAAGCTTTTTGTTCTTAATGTAATTATCTGTGCACAATAAATAGTATATTTATTATTACCCGCGTAGATCCCGTTAAGAAAAATAGAAAGTTGCCTAAATTACTTCTTAAATCAATAATTGTCTGCCAGTGAAATAGTTTCGTTTTTTATAGTACCGCATATACTCTCATATGCATAACGTGAAAAGCGGTTAATTTGGAATTACAGACTTCAATTTTATTCATATATATTAACTATATACTACATGTGTGCGATTTGACGTCATATTTTATTAAACACAGCTGTAAATTAAAATTTATTTTTACAGTCACTTAAAAATGATTAATGAAACAAGTTCCGAATGAGGTTCTGTTACAAGTAAAATATTCTCAATTATTTATGAATGGTCTTAATTATTATTTGTAGAGAATTTATTTATACCGAGCATTTTAGAAACAGTTGAGAACATACTCGAAGCGGCGAAGCAGAGCCTTCTTGTTTACATGACTAAGTCGACAAACAAACTTACGTTCCGCGTGATAGTAATCGTTATCTCCTTCTTTAGACGCTCGTGTGATATAGGCTGGTGATATAGTGATATCACCAGCACTTTGCCAACTTTATGACCTAGATACAAAATGTCACATTATCCATAAATTTCACTGCATCTCTCAGCCTTCAAACTGCTGTTATCCAGTTTGAAGGGTGAGAGAAACCAATAGTGTTCATCAGTAGAGAAAGGTAAGAGTGAGGTACCATAATAGACAATATTTGTATGAGGTCTACCTCTCGTGAAGTACACGTTCGCTGTTAAACATATTCCTCCCCAGGAATCTTCATATGTCCCACAGAGGCTGTGAGTTCTCGCATTGCCGTGAAGTACCCTTAGAGTAGAATAGTACTTATCACTTTACCAGGTGTCATAAGAGTCGGCTGAGTCGATTCTTGAACCTATATGTTAAAGCGAAACAGTGTGGCTTAAATACAACAGGCTGAGAATGGGCAGGAGCATCCCCGTCGCAAAGCTTAAGCTTTGCGATAGGTAACGCGCCCGCAATACGCAACAATTACAGGCAACAATACCCCTTTCTTGGGAAGGCCTTTGTTGAACAGTATATATGAGATGATTGCTTTTCTTCGTTCTGAAGAAGTCAGGCACTGGATTGTGATATAAAATTTTCAGGGCACCAGGCCGGCGACGCGGAAGTAATATAATTAATTGAATTGAATTAACACGAGCGTCTGTTTGTTACAATGAGTCTTATACCTACTTATATGCTTTGCCAACTAGGTATAATAAAAAAAGTATTCCTGAAAGGATGCTTGTCACACAAGATAAAGTAATTTTCTCACCGTCTTAAGATGAATTGCAGATACCTGAGAGAAATGTATAGACAATGCAATCAAAAAAATTCCACTCACAATCATAAATATATCGATCTGTCATTTTAATCTTATTACTGTTTGTTACTGTAGTTACTTATGTATAATCTATATTGTTATTAATATTTCATCAAAATCCATTGATTTGTTTTTGTATGAAAGCGTAATAAACATACATCCATACATTATTACGAACTTCGCGTTTTTAACATAAACAGAATCCTGATTGAATTTTGTTATAATTATTTGACAGAAAATGCATAACAAAAATGTCTTAGCCAGCGAATAATACGGATTGTAAAATATTCAAACCAGAAATGTGAGATTTGCGATTTCACAACAACTTGATTGCTAATCTGTGGTACACAGAAAAATAACTATATTATATATTTTATTATTTAAAGCCTACCTAATAGGTAATAACCGGATTTCATATATTTAATGAAATTAGTAGATTTTCGCCCGCAAAAACATCGTTTCATTCCAAATAAAATATCACATACAGTGGAATCATTGTTTTATTTTAACAATGAAATTATTGTAACAAGTGTAGTAGATATATTTGCACATGAGAGTCATGTAATTATATACCTACCAACAGTGCGGCACATCCCAGAACATACAATACATAGTGTATTAAATATAGTCAAAGTTTAACTCAGTCTATAATGAGTCAAAATGCAAATACAAAACTAAGCCATTGCTTTAACCGAAATTTGGTCCTTTCGGTACACTATCTGAACTAATATTCGAGTTTTTAACACATATATTCCATGATCAAACTTCTAAAAATAAATAAAACGTTATGCGTATCACTAGTGTTCATACTACACTTAAACAACTAACACTAAAGTATAGCTAACCATATGAAAAGCCTTATAAAAGTCACTTTGTCTTATTTGGAACTATTATAACATTCCGAGGTAAAATACTGTCAGTTTTCTTACACAATATTACGATGAGATTTAACACCTTCATCAGCCTTAAACTAAGGGTTGACCTTAACTATATAAAATTAACTATATGTACCCTTCCGGGTGACACGTGAACTTCTCAGTGATTGGAGCAGGTTTCTTTTTAGCTTTAAACTCTTCTTCGATGTCTTGTAGAGTTCTATCTTTAGTCTCTGGTAACATGATACCAGCGACTAAAAGTAAATACACCATCAGACCAACATATAAGAAGTACGTACCATAGAATCCAATGCTTTTAATTAAAAATGGTACAGTCTTGACTGACACAAACATATTTAGGGAGAAAAATACAGAGCTGATACCGCCGGCCATACTCTTGTACTGCAGTGGGAATAATTCCCCAGCAAGTATAAAGCTCATAGGTAATGCACCAGTTGCTATAGTGAATGTGTGGAGATGTATCAATGCAATTCCAATATAATCACTATCATACGGTAGAATGTTATTGATCTTCGCGTAAACATATATTCCGGTGATCAACAAAGCGAAAATATTTAAGCCAACAGTACAGAACATCATAGTCTTTCGTTTAAGCTTCTTAATTATTATTAGGGCTATAGCATTAGAAATTATCCTCTGGGTGTCCAAAGATATGATCATCATTGATATATCTACATGATCTCCGACCACATTTTGGATTAAATCTACAGCGTAAGAAGCTAGTATATTGACACCGCACCACTGTCCCATAGCATAAAGATGAATCATTATAATAATAGGTTTGAAAAATTCATTCTTCTTAATCGTTTGACCAAAAGTGATTACATTATTTCTAAACCTGATCATAGCTGTTTTGTTGTTTTCACTGTCTTCTTCTTTTGCCTTCCGAACGATCATGCTTGCATCGATCATTTTTTCTAATTCATCTTCCTCTGTATCGCCTCTTAACCATCGATAAATGGTTTTGCACTCATCATATCTGCCTTGCTCAGCAAGCCAGCAAGGAGATTCCGGTGATGACAGCACGATGACCAGATCTAGCACCGTGATCGCTATGCAGATCAATGCAGCAGTCTGCCAAGTTAAAAAGGATCCCATCGTGTGAATTGCTAATACACCGATACCTATGGTAACCGATATGGCCATAAGGAATGCTCCTCTATTTTTGGGGCTACTGTACTCCCCAACGAGAACGGGTCCAAGGGAGGCGATCATTCCCATAGCAATGCCCTGGATGCACCGTGCAGCGAGGAGGAGAACTACGTCAGTCGCGAGGACAATGCAGATCCAGCCGATGATGCCGCAGACGAGGCTTGTCAGGTTGGCTACTTTTCTGCCGTACTTGGCCATAATGGTTGGTATGGTGAGATTACCAATCAGGACCGAGAAACCGGGTAAAGCAGCTGGAACAAAAAAAAGTATAAATTAGAAAAGAATTTATTGTAAATTTCTAAGCATGTCATTCACAATAAATAAAAACGAATTGTAGAAATGAATGAACGCTCCTAACTTTACAATCATCATTAATCATTTGAAGTCCACCGCTAAACATAGGCGTCCCCAAGAAAGGGGGAATTTTGCGCATCATTGCCGCCAAGGGGTCCAAGCTGCCCATCCCCGCCTGTGCATTTGTGCTACACTATTGCAGATCGATATACCGCCATCTGTCGGTTCTGGAACCTTAGTTGCCTATGACGACACCTGATACAGGGGGAGTACCTCACGGCTTTACTTTACAATAATTTCACTAAATTGGGTCATCTTTTTTGTTGTGTTTATATGGACCAGGTTTGTAATGCATTAACAGAACTGAGAAGTAGATATGGAAAGAAATGTAGATATGGAAACTAATGTTTACACGCAGGTAGAACCATGAACGGCATTGGAAATTGCACGATAACGGGTCCAACAGGATAATATACGGGCAAAGTCAGGGCCGTGTGCCGTGATGTACCGTCAGAATAGAATAGTACCTCCCACTGCACCAGGTGTCGTAAGAGGTGACTGAGGTACCAAAACCGACAGATGGCAGTATATCTATCCGTAACAGTGCAGCTCAAATGTACAGGATGGGGCTGGACAGAAGCATTCTCGTCGCGAAAGCTGTTCTCTGCGATTGCCAACATACCTGCCCAACGCGGCATTTATGGGCAAAAAACCTCCTTTCTTAGAGAAGCTTATGTCCGGTAGTAGACTTCCAATGGCTGGTATCATGATGATGATAAAAGTCAGCTCCCTAGTATTTAATAAATAACAGCCGATGAAAAACATTTAGAAGGGTGTGTTAACGATATATACTTAAATATTTATTATTTTGTCCTACGATTTCGCATCGTGCATCAGATAATGCCGACATGACTACTTTAAATTAATTGTGTTTTCAACGTTCACATTGTTTAAAAGCTATAAAATAATTTATAACGTATAGAAATGGGGTCAGGCAAATAAACCGTAATTTATATGTTTTCATTCAATAGCATTATAAATATTATTCTCTTGTATCATGTTTTTTATCTTGTCCATAGTTAATCTTGGCGGACTGAGAAGGCCTAGTTATTCATTTATATTACGAGAATAATTCAAAGATGATGTGACAACAATAGAGAAAAGACTGTTAAGATGGTTACGACATGTAAAAAGTAGAATGACCGCACAAATATATAGAACGGAAGTCAATGGAATTGGACCACCTGGGCGAACGTATCCTAACAAGGTAGTGGATTTTTCGGTGGCGCTGGAATTGACGCCTAAATCGTCCAGCACTAGGTTCGTCCGGAGAAAAAAAAAAGGTAGTGGTATTAAAGAAGCGCCAGGTCAGAAGTACCAAGAATAAACGAGCGTGTATGAAAGGACTAATCGGAGTATAAACTCTGCCTTCCCCGATGGGGCACAGGCGTGATGTATTTATGCATGTATGTATTTATTTACTAGAGGTAGACGTCAAACAAAGGTCGTTCGTTGGCAAATAGCAATGTTAGCATTGTTGTATCCGGTTCAAAGGGCGGCAGAGAAATTACGGTGTAGAAATTAAATAATATATTTAAGTCACAAAGCTAGTGCGCTAGTGATATCTTTGTGATATCCTTGTGATATCGATCGAAATTCCAATATACAAAATTAAAATTTCTAACATGTTGTAGTAGTAATAACGAGAAGAAAAAACCTCATGCGAAAGGTCGTCATAGACAAAAAATTATATACGTCACACTTTCTGACATTACATTTGTCAATTTTAAGAACGATTGTCGTAAGGAAGTCAAAACATCGATATTAAATGTAAATACGAGGTAGAAAGCTTTAAAGTAAGGTTTTATTATAAAAAATCATGTCGATTGAATAGATGATTTTTTTTCCACAACATCTCATACATCGAACTGAAATTGTGTTATGGACGCCAGACAACAGATGAATCACAAATATACTACCTAAATACATATATTTAAAACTCAGACATAGAACAAACACAAATATCATCATATAAATATTTGCTATGGGTGTGAATCGAACCCACGACGCACAAGATAGGATCACTACCATCTGCGCGATCGGGCCCGTCAAGATTCGTCAATGTTTGTTTGCACAAAGAAAATAGTCAAAGTCAATATAAACAAAACAAACGAAAGCGCGAATAAGAAAGAAAGAAAGAAGAACATTTATTAACCTTACTAAAGTACACAAAGGACCACCCACATTCTTTTAAAATAACCATGTATGTAGCCTTTTACGATTGAATGGCTTACAATGTGGGTATTTGTGTTGTAGGTAGGTATAGAATCATGAATGAGAATTGTGAAATACGTGAATATGAAAAAAACACTTGTTTTCAGCAATTATTGAATTGACACTTGTTATTTGTATTCGGTATTGCCATGTTCATGGAACGATAAACCTGATCAGTGACGTAATGTGGTTGACGGTTCGAATTAGAGATGCTCGGATCATAACAGGATATTGTTTTTTTATTTGGGCGGGGATCTTGAAGGGTCTGATGGTGCAGGTGGTAGTGGTCCTATCTTGTGCACAAAAGGTAGGTTCGATCCCCACTCAGAACAAATATTTATATTTGTTCTGAGTGGGATATTTGATAGAGAGATTTTTGCCATAATTGCTGCGTTCGACAAGCATGGTGGCATTCGCAGAGCGCAACTTTCGCGACGGAGATGCTGCTGCCCATCCGCACCATGTAGTATTTAGGTTACGCTCTTTCGGATGGTTATACCGCCATCTAGTGATTCCCTTGCCTCAGTCGCCTCTTACGACCCCTGGTACAGAGGGAGGTACTATTCTAGTCCGCCGCTATCCCTCACCTTAACCTACGGCTTAGATAGGATAGTTAAAATCTCAATTTATATTTAACCGACAGAAAGCGGTATCCATCCGAAACAGTGTAGCTCAAATGCATAGGGTCGGGATGGGCAGCAGCATCCCCGTCGCGATGACTGCATTCTGCGATTACTAACACGCTTTCTCAGAGCGGCAGTTATAGGCGAAATTCCCTTGGGGAGGCCTATGTCCAGCCGTGGACTTCCAATGCCTGTAATGATGACCCGGAAGAAGTCGGGGCGAGCGGCTAGTTTTATTATATGTATTGATGATGATGATATAACACATAAAATTGCGTTTGTTTTACATATCAATTCACATATGTAAAAGGGTTAAACCAATTACTAAGAATTGTTAAATTAATATATACGATTAAAATGTTATCTTTGGAGAGGTTAGAGGTTTATCGATATGTCTGAGCGGTGACGTTTGATGAAGCGTGAGCGCGTGATTTTGTTTTATAAGAGCATGACTTGCCCATTTTAATGTTATTTAAGCTATTTGATAGACGCGGAGTGTATTCTCTTCGGTAGAGCGTAGAATGATCCCGCCATCGATCCCGCTCAGTTGAATCCCGTATTCAATCGGGTCGCTCAGTCCTATGTGCCCCCCCCCCCCCCGCCCTTGTTCGGTGGCGCTGTAATTGACGTCTGAGAAGGCCAGCAATAGGTTCGTCAAAAAAAAACGTGAATCAGCGATTTCATTCTTATCAATGCAATTATGCTTAATATGTTACTATCGGCATTGTACGTATCATGTGGGCCAAGGGTCGTCGGTTCGATCCCCACCCAGGATAAACATTTATGTGATGAAGAATTGTTTTTTTTTTCTATATGTTAAATATACGACGGACCAGGTGGCGCATTTGGTTGTGACTCTATCTTGTGAGCCAAGGGTCGTGACTTCGATCACTATGCATGACATATATTATTTAAGTATGATTGTAATCAAAGTTAAGAAGTTGGTATAGAACGACCTAGGTAAAAATATCTTAACCTGATAGACGAGGTATAGGTATTAAAGAAGCGCTAGGTCGGCAATACCAAGAGTACATGAGAGTATATGAAAGGACTAATGCGAGTAAGGGAAGCGAGAGAGGTATGCCAAGATCGTAACAAGTGAAGATTCATAGTCTTTGCCTATCCCGATGGGACACACGCGTGATGTATGTATGTATTGTAATATAACACTATCGTCCGATGTCTGTAACGCAAATGCATTAAGCGCCATATCATGGAATCAGGTCAATGTATGTGATGTTGTGTGAACTTATTAACGCGATAACATTACTCTGGTGGACATACATACTTATATGTACATATAAAAGAATATTTTGCGAGACCAAACATTTTAATACAATAGCAAATTCTGTATGAGAAATATTTTATATAGATTTCTTGATAAGATATTGCCTATATGTTTTTGTATTTTGACATAAATTACCTTAATTTCTTTTCAAAATTTGTTTTAAATGTGGGTTGACTTGAACTCATGATAGGGTTTCAAACATTTTCAAATTATTTGATAAACATCGAGGCTGGAAAGTTATATACCTTAGTATATCCTATAATACATAGGGAATTTTTCCTCTTTTACAAAATATATAAGGAAGTTTAAATCTTCAAAAATAATTTATATTCCAAGATATAGATCCTCACAGTTAAAGCCAAAGTGAAATATGTCTTTATTCAAATACGCCCACCATAGGCTACAAATAACCGATGACCCTGACAACCCGTGTTATAAGAGTAATTAATTACACTAAAAGGTCATTGAGTGTCCTACTTTAATAGTAGCCTGCCGGCACCAGACGGGTCTTAAAACTAAGTTAATAGCCAATTCAATTGAGAGTCACTAGAAAAGAACCTGCAACTAAAGCTGATGGTGGTAAGGCTTCCAATAACACCTAGTGGTGGATATAATTAGAACCTACACCGGTGTCGTGTTAACAAACTGTTTCGATTTAATTCTATCCCAAGAAGTTTCATCATTAATATAATCTTTAAAGCAGTAATAAGCCTTCGCAATTATTTATACCTTTAATGCTATAATTAAATTTATTATATACTTGTAATTCTACTTGGAATTTTATTATAAAATCTGACATTGTTGCCTTTAAACGACTTATTTAAAAGTATATAAAATGTTAAACAAGGCCCGCCTTAAACTTATTTGTCTGCAGCAGTCATGTCTTAAGGTATATTGCAGTTCATTGCATACTACATAATTTAAGCGCCATAAGTTTTAAATGTCGTAAATTCAGAAATTACCAAACGACGGTACCAATATATATAAACTTTTTAAAGGTTTTAAAAAGACCTGTGAGAGACTACAACGCATTTCATCCAACCATTTCAAATCCTGTCACGTGTTTCTTTTGATAGATAATGTATCAAAACAATTGTTGTGCTGTTTTTTTATTAGACATGATCGCAAAGCAAGAAGTCCTCGTGATAGTAAGCGTCACTGCAGTCTACAGACGTTCGTAATATCACAAGGATATCACTATCGCATTAACAAACTTGTGACTTAAAGATATTATGCCACATTATCCAGTAAATTCACTGCTTCTCTCAAGCTTTCAAACCGGAACACAGCAATGGGAACACTGCTATTTGGCGGTAGAAATAGGTGAGAGTGAGGTACCAATGTAGACGACCTTTGTATGAGGTCTACCTTACGTGTGCTACTGCGATAAACAATCCCGAATCAAGTATTTTTATTTCTGAAAGATATTTAAAATCATGTCCAACCGCCAAAAATACACCTCGCCGACTTTGGTTTAGACGTATAATTAGAGGCAATACATATTCAAAAATAGAAAGTGTACAATAAAAAAATATATTTAACACCCAGACACAAAAACAACTCAAATATCATCATATGAATATTTGCCCTGGGTGGGAATCGAACTCACGATGCGCGCACAGGATAGGATCACTGCCATCTGCGCTATCGGTCATAAATAACAACGACATCTCGTTTGTTTTTATACATAAGAAACACGCTTTTGGAATGAATTTGCAGGAACTCTATAAAAACTCATGGGACAACAAATAAGTTGAATTTTCTGGAATAAAAGTTTTGACGTCGAACTTAAAAAAAATCAGGGCTTTTGTACAGCTTTTGTAAAGGGAGTGAGCGTTAATAGGCGAGTATATTTGTTGATAGCTCTGGATGCAACCCTGAGGACAGCCTGGTAACCGGGGCAACGGCCGCGTGCATTGAACCTCAGTGCAATGAATTATGGACCGTTTGTGATATTATTCTTTTTCTGGAATACATGGAGCTCATACGAATAAGAGTAGTCTGGTTCAACTCAGTTAATTGTATTAAACTTGTTCATATATATATTCCCACAACATTTAATACATAGGTCAATATCCGTGGTTAGTCGCTTAAAGCATTTGTGTGACAGACATCAGGCAACAGAGGTATCCCAAATATAATACTTATATACATACTTTTATCACCCCGACACAGAACAAACACAAATATCATCAAGTAATTAATTGTTTGACCTGGATAGAGAACGAATCCACAAACCTTGCCTATATATATATATGAAAAACAGCTTTGACATAATTGCCGTGAGGTACCGGCAGAATAAAATACCAGAACCGACAGATGGCGGTATATCCATCCGGAACATAGCAGCTCAAATGCACAGGACGGGGATGGGCGGCAGCATCCCCGTCGCGAAAACTGCGCTCTGCTATCAACACGTTTGCCCAGCTCGGCAATTATGGACAAAAAACCGCCTTTTTTGGAGAGGCCTATGTCCGGCAGTAGACTTCCAGTGACTGGTTTGATGGTGATGATATGAGCATTTACATAATTCTCAGGTACAAAACTATAATGTATAGTCTCTCCTACAGATAGCTAGCACAGAAGGGAAGCTCCCCTCCCTTTACTAAAATGGATTGTAAATGATTATACTTAGGCAGATGCCAACAGCACTGGACTAAGATCCCATCCATCGTCCAGGGAAATATTTGTCATCACAGGGGGTTAGTGCGGTACCTCAACGTTTTCTGGAAGACATGGTGTGGAGTCCAACAAAACTTTCAACAGTGCAATACAAACTCTGAGTGCTTACCGTGAGTTAAAAAAATAACCCGGCTTATTAGATTAAAATAAAAAGACAAATCAAACGCAAGGGAACCTGTGATCGAGATAAAAAGTAGCCATCAGTTATTTCATAAAATTAATCATATGTTTGACTTTATTTATTTTTTTTGGATGAAACCATTTTAAATATGGCGGAATTGACATCTGAGAATTTGAGCACTATTCAGACGTAAACTCCAGCGCTGCCAGAGTGGAATATAAACACCTGTTCTGAATATAAAGAGCTGTCTGCTTAAGATAAATGTGACCACAGACGCTCGTGTCTCGTGTCATGAACTGAAGCTACAATATCACATTTACTGAGTAACTTCACTGCCTCGCAATACTTCTCTCCAAACCGAAACATAGCAAGGCAAACAATGCTCTTTAGCAGAAATAGGTGAGAATAAGGAACTAACGCAGACAATCTTTGTAAGAAGTCTACCTCTAGCGAATCCATCTATAAAAGCTATTAAGTTGTTTAATATATGTGCAGGCGTGATAGCAATCGCAGGGTGTAGCTGCGCGTCGAGAAGGCTGCTGCCATTGCCGCCCTGTAGCATTTAAGCTACGTTGTTTTGGAAGGATATACCGCCATTTGTCGGTTCCGGTAGCTTAGTCGTCATCACAAAAACAAATATCATCAAATAAATATTTGTCCTGAGTGGAGATCGAACACACGACCTTTAGCGCACAAGACAGGATCACTACCATCAGCGCCATCGGGCCCGCAATTAATAAAATACCTTGAGGTATTGTGTAAAATATCCATTACAAAGTATGAATAAGTTGAAACTAAACTAATACAATTAAAATTCCATTTTCCTCGCGTCATGTCTCTCCAATTGAATACATTATCATTTATCAATCGTTTCATGCGAAATTTTTGCTTAATATCCGTAAAGGTCGTTAACATAACAAAACCCCTTCAAAAATCTTGTCATTAACAACAGTGCTCTTAGATGTATGGATTTCATATGTATAAGAAATATAAAGCAAACGCACAAATTGACTGATGGATTCACATTTAAACTGGTGACATAAATTTAACTAAAGTGGACGTCTCGCGGCTGCTATAATAAATTAACGAACTTATGGTTTCCATGCTTCGTTAATGACAACCATTTCCAAAAGTGACAAACATATTTATTCTGGATTTTAAGACAGACAACTATAATTTGTTCTCCTCAAATTGCTATGGAATTTTGTAAATATTGTGTTAGACAAACTCGTCCGCCTGCAGCGAGAAAATATAATTACAACCACAGCAAGGTGGAAGGAACCCGCTGCCATAGATAGCATTACACCCAAAGACAAATTAATAAAATTGTAGCATTACCTATCCAAGATCCAGAATTGTCATCGATGCGGATGGTCGAGGTCGTCAGCCTGAGTTGCGGCAACAGGATGGTGGAAAACCCCATTACCAGCCCCATCTGCGCCATATTCAAGCTCACGCCGAGGCTCACGAAACACTGGAACAAGTGAACAAGGAATGAAATACCATACCAAAATAACTATCATTAGATAAATATCAATAATTGTAATAAAATCTCACGACATATCATACATTAACCTAACTCTCAAATAAGTAGCTTAAAGCACTTGTCTTACGAATATCAGACAACAGAGGAATTACAGATATAATACTTAGATACATATGAATAACATTCAGACAGAAATATATATATATATATATATATATAATATCAATCTATATACATAAAAGAACAAGCTGACTGACAGTAAAACTGACTGACATATCAACGCAGAACCTTAACTGTAAGGGTTAGAAACTTGAAATTTTGCACCTTTTATAACTTTAGGAAGCATTAAGAAAGGATTTTTAAAAATTTTCCTCCTAAAGGGGTAAATGAGGGGTGTTAAGTTAAAATGACAGGTTACCATTTTGGAAGTTATTTGAATAAAATTAAGTATAATGATTCTTCCTTGAAAGTCATGAAACACGTCTAAATCTTTTTTTCGAAAATCATTCTTGAAGGAGTTTAATGAGGCAAAGTTAGTATAATATGTGCTTTAACTCAACACCACCCGCAGACCGCGGAGCGCTCCTACATATATCGTCTTGGGGTACCTGCGGATAAGAATAGTACCTCCTTTTGTAGGTATCGTAAGAGGTATCGGATCCAACAGATGGCGGTATATCCTTCCGAAACTGTGCAGCTTAACTATAGGGCGGAGATGGGCAGCAGTGTCCTAGTCGCGAAGTTAACCTCTGCGATTGCCATCAAGCCTGCCCAGCGGCAATTATGGACAAAAATCCCTCTATCTTGGGGGGGCCTATGAAGAACAGTAGATTTTTTATGGCTGATAAGATAATGATAATGACATAAATTAAACACACAAACACAAATATTATCATATAAATATTTGTCCATAGTGGATGGGGATTCATCTAAGCCGACAAACAAGCATACGGTCCACATGATAGTAGCAGCCTATAAAAGCTTATTTCATCACAAGGATATCACTAGCGCGTTGCCAACCTTGTGACTTGGAGAGGTTATGTCTCATTATCCACTACCTCTCTCGCCCTTGATACCGGAATACCGAAGCACTCATGCTGGCAGAAGCAAAGCGTCAGAGTGAGGAACACTTGCCGATGACTATAGTGGTCTGCTATAGCGGAAACATAATATTTTGCATTGCCAAAATTGGTGTTTGGCGGCAGAAATAGCCATTTATTTTTTGTTGGACCTTCTTTGAATCTTCTTTATTGCTATTAACGCATTATTGTAAGCCCAGCTCTTATTTTAGTGGTCCAGCAGACGTATCATATTAGCCGTAGGATATCCACTGCAAGCTTCCAAATAGATGCACCAGTACATATGGATATACCACCATATATGCTGGTATTTTGCTGGGTACCAGGACAGACCCCACGTACCTCATATTTTAAATCCTGCAGTTAAAAGATTACTCTTAAGAATTAAATCTTAAGATTTAGACAAATATTCATAAGGACACACAAACATGCCATGTGTCATAATTTTATATTTAAACTTTTTTTACTATATGTATAGTAAAGCTATACAGTAAAAACACGTAAAGGGCTAAAGCGTGACGGGCAAAGGTCGTACGACTTTACTGTTTCTAAAATTATGTACTTCAGTATAAAGGTTTTTCATTGAAATTCATAAAACACATGTAAACAATTTAATGGCTAAAAAACCTCCTTTCTTAGAGAGGCTTATGTCCAGCAGTGGACTTCCAATGGCTGGTATGATGATGATATATTTTTTGTTATTGTAGCTAATATAGATTTTGCGTGTACTCAACAATTTAAAACCCAGCAACTGGTTAAATTATGTTTTTTTAATTAATAGAGGCTTCATGTCTGAAAAACACTAACGACTTATTTTAGGACAACAATTATCAAAATTGGGTCCAATTAAAAATAATTAAAGCTTTAATTAGGAAAAGATGCCGGCGTTGGCGTCTAGACCTAACAATTGAATGAACTAAATTTGTTGTTTTGGTCTTTATTGAAACGTATTATGTTGTCAAATGATGGTAGTACTTTTGTACCTTGTTTTAGTAACGTTTATTATTAGACGTAATACTCGTGGACTGTTTCACAACGACCAAGTCCTAAAGTCTAAATATATTATTGATGCTACACACGTTGCTGCAGATTTTCATCGATTAATCCTACTTAAATTTTGTAAGTCTGTATAAATGTTTGTTACACTCAAGCCAGGAAGGCAGAATTGACATTGAGATAAATAATAATCGAATGAATACATAGTAAACTAGTATTTTTAATCCCGAAAACAAATATAGATCCCGATACCTAGATTGTTTTTCTTTTCAGAAAGGTATGCACAAATGGCCCTTGGATAAGGAATGAAGAGTTCCGTACAAGAACCAAAGTTAACGACATACGTAGAAAAGCAGATGAGCAAGTTCCAAACAGCAATAGGCAGGATACAAAGCACGTAAAATCGGCCAACGGATGCGTAGGGTTCTGGAAGAGAGACCACCCATCGGCGAGTGCAGCGCTTGGTATCCAACCAAAATGTTAAAAGTCGATCTAACTAGAACCTCACTCAAGCTCACGGCAGATTCCGGCCCTATACAACAGGTTCTTTTGTAAATCACTTGATGATGAAGCTGATCATGGAATGAAGGTAGTAGTTTAAAGGGTCAGAGAATAACACTAGCTTCTTTTTTCAGGAAAAAATATTATTAGAGCACGACTCAGGATCCTTATGATCCCAGGCTTAGGACGAGCTCCCGAGGTGCGTAATATCAAGTATAATCCAAATAGACGAAGTCACAGGCGAAAAATTAGTCTGTCGTAATTTGACAAATGATAGTGTATTATAGAAGTGTGCAGGAGAAAACCAAGCAATCACATAGTCAATACGTATCAATTTTGTTTCACATAAATTTCTAATATCTGGTAACAATCGTTCATTTTAAATATGAATCGATCAAGCTATTCTGGACCTTAATATACGTATAAAATGTGTTTCAATCACAGAGGGAGGTACTATTCTACTCAGCCGGTACCGTGAGGTACCAGAACCAACAGATGGCAGTGTATCCATCCGAAAGAATGTAGCTCAAATGCACAGGACGGGAATGGGCAGCAGCGTCCTCGTCGCTAGCTAACAGCTAAAGCTACAATCTGCGATTGCCAAAAATTATGGGTAAAACTCCTTCTTTTTTGGGAATGCCTATGTTCAGCAGTGAACTTCTAATGGCTGATAGTATCGTAATGCGTTTCACATTGAATTGAAATAACTTTGGCAGACGTTTACCATTTGTATGAAGTGCAAAATGAACTTGAAAATGTTTTTGTTATAGAAGATACAATTATAGAAGATACTTAGAAGAATCTATGGACATATTATTTTCTTTGAAGACAATTTATTTTAAACTATGACATCCTTATCCGTATTATAATTTTAAACGCGAAAGTTTGAAAGTATGGGTGTATGGTTGTATTTTTGTACCGCTGGAACGGTTTTCTGGAGGAAATTTAGCAATGAATATTGATAGTCTGGAATAACACAAAGACTAACATTTTCATACCGAAAACACGTAACTGTGGTACAGATAATCCAATTTATTTTTCTTTATGGAATCGGTACGACTTTGTGCATAGAGAAATATTTCTGCATATAACAAAAGCTCAAAGAAAAAGTGCGAGTGGAAAGCTAGTTTACGATAAAAACTTTCACAAACAAACTGAGGCAAACTAATAATATATAAGATGTTGACATGATTATCCTGATTGGCCAGTAAAAGCTGTACAAACAAACTCTCAATCATCGTGCAATTATGTATTGGTTCATGATCAAATTAGATAGGGAACTTTCCATCCCATGTTTGATACACACGTATTGCTGACCTGTAACACATCGTCCAGGCGATGTCGCCCAATTTGCTTACGGTACAGTAATCAAGAGACAGGGATAAATTAAATGTATACACGACTCTTTAAAAAGAAAATATTTAAACTGAGTGAATATAAATACTTTTTAACGTATTTCAGGGCTATAAAATGCAGATTATTTCACTGTTACAAAATATGTACCCGTTGGATACGTTTAGAATTTAGCCATAATTGCCGCGCTGGGCAAAAGTGTTGGTAATCGCAAATCGCAGCTTTCAACACGAGGATGTTACTGCCCACGCCCGCCCTGTGAATTTGAGATACACTGTTTCGGATGGATATACCGCCATTAATCGGTTCCGGACCGGTCTTCAGATTTGTCGGTTCAGTACATCTTACAATACCTGGCACAAGGGGAGATACTATTCTGCTCTGCCGGTACCTTACGCCAACCGTTTTCATACAAATAAACTACAGTAACGCTGGGTATAACGTCAGAGTCGTTTACCACCGGGTCAGCCTTAAGAAAATAAAGGGTGAGATCCTACAAACCATTTGGCACACAACCAAGGCGCGGTTTGTGCAAATATCGACTGGCCTTGACCTACGAGTAAGACATTATAAAAATATTGAACGTAAAGTTCTAGAGGCTATCAAAAACTGTCAGTGGTATACATGTTTTAAACAAAAAAAATTGTTAGCTGGGTCCGATGGCACATTCTGTTGTCTCTATTTTGCGCCAAGGGCTGTAGGTTCGATCCGCACCCTTGACAAACATTTATGTGTTGGCATTTGTGTTTGTTCTGTTTTAGGGTATTAAATATATTTTAGTATTATATTTGCCGTGGGGTACCAGCGTCGTAAGAGGAGACTGAGGTACCGAAAGATGGCGGTAAATCCATCTGAAACAGCGCAGCTCCTATCTAAACTACAGGGTGGGGATGGGTAGCAGCATCCTTGTCATGTAGATAATTTTTCGTGGAAACGACACGATTTTTTGCTCATGGTCTTAAAATTACTTTTGGGGAGACTTGAGTTCCTTAGGGATGTATTAAGGCTTCATAGCGTGATCACGGGTGGAAATCTAGTTTCAAAACATATTGCTAAACGGCCAATAGTTATATACCACTCAAAATTTTGGTGATCTCTACATAAAACAATTTAGGTTGACGAATTATTTAGCTATTTAACAAGTTTAAGTTTTTGTACAAAATCGACTCATTTGAATACTTAATACGAAATTGAGAACAGTAAACACTATTACATAAAACAAAACTGCAAGAATTATTGTACCTGAGACTTGACTTTCAATAGAGGGAAGGTCGAGCGATTCATTTATTACTAATGAAACCCGGTACAAATTCAATGATAGGTAATTCATTATTTTTTGTAAAAACTCTTTTTTCATTTGCTTGTCACTTAAAAGACAATTGATGTTTACTCCATTTAATCATGCCATTGTGTCACCCATCACTCGTTATGAGCCGTGAGGTACCGGCTATGTAGAATAGTACCTCTCCCTGCACCAGGTGTAGTGAAGCGACTGACTTACATGAGGTAGACCTCATAGAAAAGGTCGTCTGCATTTATTAATGCTCCGTACACTCACCTTTTTCTACCATCAATTAGCAGTGTTCGCATTGAAACATGAAGGGTGAGATAGGCGCTGAGTTAGGCGCTAGTCTAATAAAAAAATACTGAGGATCAACATATGGATATATCGTTCCAAAAAGTGTAGCTAAAATGCAATGGGCGGCGATGAGTAGCAGAATTCCCGTCGCGAAAGCTGCGCTTTGTGACTGACAACACGCTTGTTCAGCTAGAAAATAATGGCCAAAATTCCCGTTATCTTGTCCCTGAGATTTTTGCCCATTTTTTTTATATGTGCAGCAGTTAGGTACTTCCAATATGGCTGATATGATACTGATGATGATTGCACTCGATTACCTAAGTCGCTTCTTACGACACCTTGTACAGGGGGGAGGTAATATTTTACTGTGCCGGTACTTCACGGCAAACTTTTAAGTGTCAAATTACACAGCCATCTAATCGCGCAATTTCTTAAAAATGCGTCCAAATTTTCGGCTTCACGTTTTACTGTATTTTATTTTATATTTTCCTATATATTTAATTAAATACTTACATGCAATGAATGTATATTTCCTATATTTATGCGTGTTAAGGTAAAATCTAATATCGATAAAATTAGATATGCACCTTTAGATTGATATAGTGTATGAAAGGACAAATGCGAGTAAGGGAAGCGAGAGAGGTATGCCAAGATCGTAGCAATTGGAGGATAAAGATTCATAATCTCTGCCTACCCCGATGATACACATGATGAGTAATGTATGTATGTATGTAAATTCTAATCGTCTATAATGCGCGATTTATTGCAAATGATCACTAACTCATCTCTAAAAACCCATCTCCAATGCGTCACATTATTTTAAATAATCGATATCAATCGTTCACTCACACATTCTGCTCGAATCGATTTTGCGTGAAGGTGATCGTGTACGTGTATTGTGTACTTATTTGTTGTACAGAGATATTTCTATATATAGTGTAAATAATTTTAACTTTTAGGTAAAGGCCATGGTGTATGTCATCTGTATATTATTACATTACTAAATATATATTGGTAAAGGTATATTTATACAAAAAGAATTTTTGTCATTGTCGTTATAGCAACCACTGGATATGTCCAGGACTAGTCAAATGAGGGAGAATCGTGCCTATAATAATTGCCGCGCTAGCTTCAAGATTTTTTAATAACTGCACCCCCGTTTTACCCCCTCAAGCTCAGAATTTTCAATAATGCTTAGTACTTCCATAATATACAAAATAAACTCCTGTGCAAAATTTTAAGTTTGTATCCCTCTTAGTTTAGGCTCGCTGGCGCTTAAGTTAGGCTGTATTGCTATGTCAGTCCGTCAGTCAGCTGTTTCTTTCATATATATAAATGCATACATAATACTCTCTCATCACTCTAGTTTTCTGACAAACTCTTTTACAGTGACAGCTATATGACTCTGAAATGCACTTCCGCTTTCTCCGTACTTTATTTACTGATGCTGCTTCTCTAACTTTACAACCCTATTTCTGATGTACGTTTTTATTCTTATCAATTATATCTTGTAATAGATTTTTTTTATATAATTTGTTTTTATTGCATTTATTTATAAAAATATGGATGTAACGTTTATCTATTTTGTACTTATATATATTGTCTGCGCACAAGTCTCGTCACATGTGTCTCTCAAGTCACAAGGTTGGCAACGCATTAATGATATCCTTGTAATATTAAGGTTGTCTTTAGGCTGCAGTGACGCTTACTTATGACGCGAACTGTATGTTTGATTGTCGACAATCTTGGTGTAATAAAAAAACATCCGCCTGCCTATATCGGTAACTTAGGTTCTTTTACGAATGTCCTAATTCCTGATTCAATAGCGCGAAGAGACTCCGAGCATTGCCCTCTTTATAGCATAGCTTGTTGAGCTTTTATGTTATGTATATTATGCCACAAAAGAATATGCCATCTACCGATACGGCATGCTAAGACGGACTTGTCATTAAGATACCATACGTTATCACATAAAAACCCTGGTCGAGATATAAACTATGGAATGCTATGCATTTTATGAATGTATTTATAGAATAGACTGCTTGAGATATTTTTATAAGGTGTTCTACCAGTTAGGCGAGTACCTGATGACCAAGCACACCGGTTCTGCGCGGTACCTACTACATTGAGGTGTATGTATACTTCTTAGAAACAACTTATGTTTGCTGTATGCATTTCTAATGATTTGAGTTTTTTTAAACGGGCAGAACAAGCCTCGTGACCGATCACATACAAGTATTGCACGATTTTAAAAATTGTACAAAAACCGACCTGTGAAAAACGTAGGTCAGTTGGTATTTTTATATATATAAATTTCGTGTCACGGTGTTTGTCCGGAATGAACTTCGAAGCTTCTGAACCGATTTTAATTTATTTGCTTACTGTGAATTATCCAACTTAGGTATCTTAAGTAGGTATCTCTTATCGTATTTTTATGTTTTTACAATCCGTTCACATTATTTCGTGTGGTGTGGCTTAAAGCACTTGTGTTACGGACATCAGACAACAGAGGAATCACAAATGTACTACTTAAATACATATAACACCCAGATATAAACAAACATTTATATCATCATATAAATATTTGCCATGAGTGGGATCGAACCCACGACCTTGGCGCCCAAGATAGAATTACTACCATCTGCGCCATCGAACCCGTGACATATATATTCCCTGAAGTAGTAAGCTTCCATCTACGCCTTAGGGCCCGTCAATTGAAGACAGGACAACGTCTGTCGAGTCAGCTATTTTTTTGTATAAATAAAAATAAATGTTGCTGAGCGCAAAGCTCATGATAAGCTTGAACAATTCAACTATTTTTTTCGTATTTTCCTTAAGGCGTTTTAAGAAAAACGGTGATGGTTTATTATAAAATTTATGATTCTATGCGTGACAGGTCTTGAATAAAACAACACTTTCCTTTCTGTCTGTAAATTGTCGATGCCAATGTAAATAAAACAAATGAAAGCCCGGGATTGTAACGGGATCCACAAGACGACGATGTGTGCCTGGAAGAAGTCGTGCCTTGTAATCAAAAATATCAAATATTATAAAAGTATAAGGTACCCAAATGTATAATTAAGAAAACGTCAAACGCATATATTACGGGATTAATGATGCATTCGGTAAAATCTCTAATTTGGTGTGTAAATAGTTCGATTCCCATCTAGAATAAAAAAATGTCGTGAGCATTTGTGTTTGTTTCATGTCTGGGTATTAAATATTAATCTGTTATATTATACTGTTGAAATCATTTGTGTTACGGATATCAGACAACAGAAATGCAATGATTGGAGGATGGAGGAATGGAATCGAAATTACAAAGATAATTATCAAATAAAAATTTAATGGCCATACACAGAACATCTACGAATGTTCGTCATAAAATATTTGTCCTGGATGGGGAACTAACCCACGACCTATAGCACTCAAGATGGAAACACTTCCAAATGCGCCATCGGGCCCGTCAAATGCTCAAAACATATAATAAAATCCCACAATATCTCATACATTGACCCGACTCCGTGATGAGTACCTTAAAGCATTTGTGTTACGAGCATCAGACAAAAGAGTAATCACAAATCAAATTCTTAAATACATATTTCTAACTCACAGACACAGAACAAACATAAATATTATCATATAAATATTTATCCTGGATGGGGATCGGACCCACGACCTATAGCGAACAAGAAATAATAACTACCGTTTGCGCCATCGGACCCGTCACATATATATCCCCCAAAGTAGTAAGCATTATAAAAACGCTATTTGCTTGATATTATCCTGTTTATCTATAAAGATAATTGCCTGAGAATAAATATGTCCGGTTAGATAAAATCGGCACAAAAACCAGAATGGAAATTTGAATAACGCAACAATAGTTCAGGGGTATCGGACTCTAGTAAAATTGAATTAATTCAGTATTATTCACATTGCAACCAGAAGCTTCTACCTACGTGTGTAAAATTCAAAACAAGGTAATTACATATCTCTATATGTTTCGAATATGCACATAAATTTAGCAAAAAATGGTTGAATACTCATCGTCTAGTACCTAAGTAACTTCGGTAATCCGCGCGCCGGATTATACCCTAGCACTCCCAGCTACGCGCAATATAAAAAAAAATTATACGATTTTATTTATCAAAAAATACTACACATAACTCTTTTTGCATCGGTATACTTAAAGTTAAATGATTTTTTTAAGATTATATTCACTTAGATTAGACTCACTTAACATCTCATACATTGACCTGACTCCGAGATATGTCGCTTAAAGCACTTATCACGCATGGACATCAGACAACAGATGAATCATAAAAATAATACTTAAATACATAAATTTTACATCCAGACACATATAAATATTTTGGTGGGGATCGAACCCACGTTCCTTGGCGCACAAGATTAGATTACTACCATCTGCACCATCGGACCCGTTTTATTAGTAAAATATTTTAATATTTTCTACAAACTTACTAACCCCTATTTCATAATTTTTGGGGTATTTTTTTAGAATCTCTTCTTAGAGTGCGTCAGCGTTTTGAATTAAAAAAAGTCCTTTTCAAATTTCACATATCTATCATTTGCGTTGACAGCTGTACGTCTTTATGCTTGTGGGAGCTTCGCCTTTTATGTATAAATTGCCACTAATAAACTGTTTATTTCATCATCATCATCATACTAGCCTTTGAAAGTCTACTGCTGCACATAGGCCTTTCCAAGAAAGGAGGATTTTTGCCTATAGTTGCCGCGTTGGGAAAGCGTGTTGGCAATCGCAAAGCGCAGCTTTCACGATAGAGATACTGCTACCCATTTCCGCCCTAAGCATTTGAGCTGCACTGTTTCGGATGGATATACCGCCATCTGTCGGTTCCGGTACCTTAGTCACCTCTTACAATACCTAGTGCAGTGAGAGGTACTATTCTACACCGCCGGTACCTCACGGCAGTTGTTCATTTAAGCATGTATAATTTGTCTGACTGTTATAAGTTTACCGAGGGTGTCAGATTACACATGAAATCACTTTCAATATTTCTGACAACTTCTTCATATATTGTCAGGGGAACTCATAAAATGTATGGGAGTAAGATGACCTACTTTATGTACTCTTTATATTTTTACATAATAGTTTAAATTAATTGAAGAAGGTAGTATTGATTCACTTATTTTTTATAGCGTAGATAATGCACAGGGCGGGGATGGGCAGCATTCCCATTGCAAAGCTACACTATTTCGCCGATTGCTACCGGTAGCGCGGTAATTATGGTCAAAATTTGGAAGGCTTTTGTCCAGTGGATGTCCAAAGGATATAATGATGATTACAAACTCAATAATAAATATATAAAAACCTAATGTTAAACTAAATCTCCAATCTTCTATAGTCTAGACAGCAATTTACAACGGATTTTTGGACATTTGCATTCTAATGTCGTGGCTTTAAAAGTAATTACTTTTAATGAGGTAAACCTCTTCCAAAGGTCGTCTGCATTGGTTTCAATCGCCTATTTCTACCAAATAGATACACAGGTTCACATTTCTGTTTTCTGTGTTTTGAAGGGTGAGAGAGCCAGTGAAATTACTGGGTAAATGTGACATTATTTCTTCAGTTCACAGGTCGTCAGACACGCTATTGATATCCTTGTGATGACACGAGCGTGTATAGGCTGAAGTCACGTTTATCATCAAGCGGGCCGTATGCTTTTTTGCTGACTTCAAAATTAGTCTCTGTAACTCACTTTTTTAATTAGATGATAGTTTTAATTTTATTTAAAAAATCTGATATTAAGTTTATATTAGTTAACAATAAGCTCAATATTTCAACGGGCTTGATGTGCAATAAGTAGTGACCCTATCTAATGCGCCGAGGGTCGTGGTTTCGATTCCCACCCAGGACAAATATTTACATGATTATATATTATATATGATGAATATTTGTGAAGTGTTACATATTTAAAGTGTATTTGTGATTCCTCTATTGTCTGATGTCCAAGCGTCAAGTAAGTCACAGGTGCTTTAAACGACTTATCCCGGAGTCAGGTCAAAGAATGGGATGTTGTGTAAAGTTATTAAAAAAAATAAAGGATATTATCATCATAAAATATATAGTCAACATTAACTATTTTTCAATGCATTTGTACATATGGGCAAGTATGCTAACATATTCTGCGCCTTGATCACGCCGGCCTTATGCGAGTTGAATTTGCGTCACTAGAAATATTAACTAGATTCGCGTCATGACACTAGTTTAGAGTTAAATTACAAATATCGATTTTTACATTAATATTGTCAATTGTATATAACTACATTAGGTAGTGATATAATTTATTTTAGATCTATAAGTAGCTGCGAAGTTGTAAGAGGTACTCATGCAAAAAAAAAAATACTACAGCTTTAACATAGCTTGATTAATACAATGATTGACGGGCCCGATGGCTCAAGTGAACCTATCTTACACACCAACGATCGTGGATTAGATCCCCACTCAGGGCAAATAATTTTATGATAATATTTGTGTTCGTTCTGTGTCTGGGAGTTAGAAATATGTATTTAAGTATTATGTTTGATTCATCGGTTGTCTGATGTTCGTAACACAAGTGCTTTAAGCAACTTACCACGGAGTCAGGTCAATGTACGAAATGTTGAATGAATATACATAAAAAAGATAGCTAATCTAACCAACGTGTTTTAGAACAATTTTAATGGTTTTTTGTCTTAATTCCAGTTGGCCTCGATGTATAGTATAATACAAAGTCACCTTCCGATGTAAGTTCCTATGAATGCTTAGGTCTTAAAAAAAACCAAACGGATTCGATACGGTTTTTTAAATATATAGACTGATATAACAGAAAGGTTTATGTGTATAATAGATGCATAATATAATAAACACTGATATTTTAGTGTCTTCTAATGTGATATCGTAAACACATTTTGCCCCTACGTTGCAAACGCTGGCCCTGATGTGATATATCAAAATAATGTACACCTTGAAAAGGTCTATATATATGTAAATAATGTATGTGTATATAGTCTAAAAAAAGAAAAGATCAGCATCAACAGTAATTGTGTATTGATTTTTACGTAATAACCTAAACAAAGTTTAGTTTTCTCTAAACCAAATTGTATAGGAAATGTTGACATATGTTGTTTAGCTAGGTGGTTTAATTGGCTTGCGTAGTCAATATAAATCAAAGACTCTTAAGGTTACGCAAAATTAAATAAGAATTTGAAACGGCTCGATTGAGTCAGTCCTGTGTCGTAAAAAATTGTCAAAAAATTGTCGGAAATTAGTTTGTCTGCATGCGACGTGTTTGACCGAATTAATAAATGTTATTATTAATTCGGTCAAACACGTCGCATGCAGACAAACTAATTTCCTCCCACTTCAGTAATGTTGCTTTCTCTGCCAAATGTCACACTAAAAATATAACTAATAAAAATTTTGTTTGTTCATTTTATATATAGTTTTATTGAATTGAGCTACTTTGGATCATCATCATATCAGCCATAGTCCACTGCTGGGCACAGGCCTCCCAAGATAGAGGGGCTTTTTGCCCATAATTCGCGATGAGGGTTCTGCTGCCCATCCCCACCCTGTGGTATTTAAGCTACACTGTTTTGGATGGATATTTCGCCAGCTTTCGGTTCCAGAACCTCAGCTTAATTTTAAGACACCTGGCACAGAGAGAGGTACTATTCTACTGTGCCGGTATTCCAAGGGTTGCCACTTTGGATACCTACAGCTAATTAAATTGTTCGTACAATTTTCCTCATATTTTAATTAATGTACTTGTAATGTATTTTTTATAAAATATAATGATGGATGATCTAGCGAACACGTACACGTGATGTTTGTTGTCAAGTCTTTGCGGTCCACAGTTTCAGTCTGATAAGACACAGTCTAACGTATGACAGGCCTGGTGGCGTACTAACTAGATTTGCCCATGAGATTTGTGTTTGACAGTCATTGGAAGTCCTTAGAAAAAAGCCCATAGTTGCCGCGCTGGGCAAGCGTGTTGGCAATCGAAGAGCACAGGTTTCGCGATTGGGGTGCTGCTGCCCATCCCCACCCTGTGCATCGAGCTACACTGTCTCGGATAGGTATACCGCCGTCTGTCGGTCCCGGTATCTGAGTCTCCTCTTACGACACCTGGTACAGTGGGAGGTACTATTCTATTCTGCCGGTACCTCACGGCTAACTACACCACTCTCTATGATATCAATATCCCCTTATCACTTAGTAAAGCCTAAGTCCAGCAGGCCTAAGGCAGCGTACTTCTGATATGATGAAGATAATGAAGGAAAACGGTGTAGTTTATTATACTGCAGTTGTTCAGATACGAATAAATAACAGACCTTAGTCTTGAAAAGACTCAATTGTTACAGAATAAAATAACAACTGCATCATACTGGAATAATTTGTCTAAAAATAAAAAGCTACAACTGGTTGTAAATTGTCTCGTAAATGCGATCCTCATGGTCACTGGTCTAACAATGACCCTATTTCAGAGCTTAGTAATCTAGTAAACTATTAAGATGACAACCCCATTCGATCTGGGAGAATCGATCCCAATTCAAAACCTGAACCATATAAAAACTCGTTTGCCCATTTTTTACCCCGCTTTTTTTGGCCAGTCAATAAACAATCACACAGTCCGCATCCGCTATAATCGGTCGGAATATCACAAGGATATTACTAACGCATTGGCAACCTTGCGACTTGAAGGTTATATTATTTAGGTCATAGGTTAAGGTCACATTACCCTGTAATTTCACTAGGTCTTTCACCCTTCAAACCGCTGCTATTTGGCGGTAGAAAAAGGTGATCGTGAAGTACCAATGCAGATAATATTTGTGTTAGGTTTCTACCTCATTGAAAAAAATTATGACGTCTCATGGGTGCGATTCAAAACACTGGCTGTTGACGGCTTCAATTTTCTGCTTGTTGTCACTACAATAATCCGACACCTGGAATTAATGGAGGCACTATTCCACTATTGTAAGGTATTTTCAACCCCGATTATAACCATGTGATATTATAAACTGTAAGACTATCCTGACAATTCTGGTTTTATAAGGCTGGCTTTTATATAGTGGACAAGGAAATGTAAATAATTCTTCTAATATCTTCTTACGTTACGTACCTGGTATCTACAATGGTTCTGTCTTTATGTATATGCAATCATATCATACTAGGCAAAATTACTAGTTCCCAGCTCGAAACGTGGTGTGAGCTATGCAATTTATACGATTTCTATTTCAATCATATATAATTATAATTAAACGCGCCCTGCGGTTTTATCCGCGTTAAGTTATGTAATTTTCATACAAAATATGCATTTTTACCCCCGTAAAGGAAGATTTTAGAATAATCTTTATACACCCGTTTCATGATTTTCAATCAAAATCCACCTTTATGCTAAATTTCATTGGAATAACTTCAAATACAGCAAAATTTCGTACTAAATCGTTTTACCCCTTTAAGGGTTGAATTTCCATGTCCTTCCTTCTATCCTTTTTTTAGTTCTCCCCTACGGTATAAAAGAAACCCCTACGCAACATTTTAAGTTTTAACCCTTATAGTTTAGACCCGTTGTTGACATATCAGTCAGTAAGTCTATCAGACCATTAGCTATTTCTTTTATATATATATATGTATATACTTCTCTTTTATATTTTATATATACTT
>JACJUM010005600.1:757042-769063 GCA_020976665.1 Heortia vitessoides
TATATGTGTGTTTGAAGTCGTAAATACATGTTTATTCATGTATAATAGTAATATGTAGGTATATATTGCATGAAAAATTATATAACTGGCTTAATGACTTGAATACAATTTATAATAATTAAATTCTAGTTATCTGCTGCTGTCTGGAACCATAAAGTTTAAGAAAAAAACACATTTAGTGTGTATCATCAAAGTGACCATCATCGATCATCAGCACTATTAATTACCATTATAACACCTATTGGAAGACCACCGCTGGACATAGGCCTCCACAAAAAAGGGGAAATTTTGCCTATGATTGCCGCGCGACGAGGCTGCTGCTGACAATCCCCACCCTGCGCGTTTAAGCTACACTGCCTGGGATGGAAATACCGCCATCTGTCTGTTTTAGCATCTTAATCGCTTCTTACAACACCTGATACAGGGGCAGGTACTATTCTACTCTGCACTATTAACAAGCGTCCGTATTTATAAAAAGTATAAAATAAAATATTATAACTGAAACAAATGGCGCACATCACAAAATATATAAAAAGACTTATTTATTAATTACTAATTGGCGCTGGGTACATGATAATGGTACATGGCTAATGACAATATATAATTTTGTTATTTACTATAGACATATAATAAAAAAGAATATAAACTTTATGCTACGGCTAACTCGCCCTTAATAAGGTTACTTTTTATGTTATGAAGTCTGCAAACAAGTATACGGTCCGCTTGATGATAAACGTGACCGCGGACTATAGACTCGTGTCATAACGATATCACTAGCGCGTCGCCAACCTTACGAACTGAAGATACAATGTCACATTACCCAGTGATTTCACTGCCTCTCTTACCTTTCAAACCGGAATTCAGCAATGCGAGCACTGCTATTTGGCCGAAGATATAGGTGAGAGTGAGGTACCAATGCAGACGACCTTTGTAAGAGGTTTACCTCTGGTAAACAGGTTTCTGGTCGTCTCAAAAATACATTTGTCATTGCAGACTCAGTGACTTTAATTCAATTTCTGACGCACTATTAGATACATTTAGAAAAGGGCTTATCCGACTTTACATACATTTGGATCTGTAATTTTTTAATATTATTTAAGAAGCTATTTTTTAATATTCCGCTTTTTTAATATAAAATACAGTTCATTACCGCGGAGCAAGCAACACGTCGAGTAAAAATGTAAAAAGTGAATTAAACCAGAGTTTAAAGCCACTAAAAGTAGCAATAATAAGAGTATTGAACACGCAAATGTTTGAAGTTTCTGTATTCGTCCTAATTAACTTGGGTGGATTATCCAATTAATAATAATGTCATAGAGTACCGACAGAGTAGAATAGTACTTCCCTTTACCGGAATCGACAGATAGCGGTATTTTTCGCAGTATAAACTGGAACACAGCAATACGACCACTGCTATTTGGCGGTAGAAGTAGGTGAGAGCTAATGTGAATGAAGTCTATCTCATGGCAGCACTTTTGTTATAATCTAGCGAATTCTTGAGTGTTTATAGGTAAAGGTAACCGCTATCCTGAGACAGAAGATTAAGTGGACCAGCCAGAAAGCACCCATTGCTGAATACGTGGCATGCACTAATACCTCCATAACAGATTGAATGAAACAATAATATATCTACACAATGAACATGCAGATACAGAAAAAACACAAATATACACAATATAAAATAGTTTGTCTTGAATGGGAATCGAACCTTGGCCAAGGTACGAACATTACCGATTGCGCCATCGGGCCCGTAGCAGGAATATACTGACCCCATTACATGGCACTCGCTCACAAACGATGAAACGAGCATGACTAATTCAAACACATAATCACTACAGATGTAATGTAATTACATACGACATGACATATTATGTGTTTATTATTTTATTGATACATTTTTAATCGGGAAACAATGTTATGAATGCCTAATGTTTTATCTTTAGTATAATTAACAATAATTAGAATTTATTCTACTCTACTCTAGCAAGGATTTTAAATGTTTGCGATAACCAATGGACATGTAAGGTCTTGGAATGGAGACCACATTGACTGGAACTGCAGGATTTCAGCTATTTCTTAATGATGATGAAGATATAGTTAGGATGAAGAAGAAAGAGGAGTGGAAGTAGTTAAAGCTCCAGTTGCGATAAAAGCAAACTTTGTAAAATGGTGATGAGTGATCCAAAATTGATTATCTAGGGCTCCTCTGAGATCCGTTGCACCCGGATATTTGCAGTCTTTAAAAATTTACCGATCTACATTGGGCTTAGGTGATGGGATATAACCCATTCATTCACTCAGAAGATTGTGATTATAATGATGTGAGGAACATATTTCAATACGAGATTTGTGATAATTTATCTAAATTTCGGATTTTTTTACGCAATACCTTAAATGCACAAGTGTTAAAGTAATCATAATTTTAATATGACCTTTTTCATTAGCATCATGGTCATAATTAAACCTTAACATCATGGATTAAAATATATCATCATATTAGCGATTAGAGGTCCACTGCTGAACATAGGCCTCTCCAAGAAAGGCGGTTCTTTGCCTAAATTGCCGCGTTGAGCAAGCGTGTTGGCAATCGCAGAGCGCAGCTTTCGCGACGGGGATGCGACCCATCCCCACCTTAGTCGCCTCTTACGTCACCTGGTGCAGTGGGAGGTACTATTCTACTCTGCGGGTACCTCACAGCAAACTATATATATATATATATATATATTCTAATGACTTTATAAAATATGCACTCAAACTTTTAGCGTATTCGCTCCAAATCAATTGGAACGCGGACCACTCCTACGTGACACTTCTCAGCTCTCTCCATGCCCTTAAAAATCTGTTATAGCTTTATATAATGATACACATAATAGGATCTACTTATATGTACAACACAGAAACCGTTTATGTGTATATTGAAATAGTTCTCTGGTCTCGTAGACCCATGTCAAATTTATATAACAGCTTTGTTTCGCAACATATTTATGAAGCGGATTCGCCATGCAGCAATAACATAGGAGATAACAGTTTTAAGTATTTCACGTATGTTAGGCCGGTTTCTCGACAGTAACTAAGTTTTCGAAATAGTTGACAGCACGCAGCCTTTCTGAACAAGTGGTAATAAATATAAATAACATGTCTTATCTTTTCTAATAACCGCTCATACACTCATTTGCAACAAAACGGGCGGTTTGGATTTTAATTCTTCTTTAAAAAATACGATACCAAAATGATTTCAATCATTTGTACAAGTTACTGGCCGGTTTTAAAAATGCCGAGGTGTTTATAACAGTACGTTCTAAATTCAAGTTTTCTATTGATGCTTGTTTTTACAGAGAACCACTTTTTATCCTACATTTTTGGTGCGAAGTTCCAAAAGATAATATCGGTTTTCATAACTTTTAGTCAATTTTTATGAATTTATTTCATATTCTTAATTGTCAACGCTTCATTTATTGCTGTTTAGCTGTCTCAATAATGTTAGAGAAAGTGGTAAAAGCTACAAAAATTATTGCGCTGCTCGAAGAGGGTTGCAGCCAATGCTTCGTGGCTCAGAGGCTAAGTGTGAGTCGCTCGACGGTTCATAAAACCTGGCAGCGGTATCAAGACACCGGTTTCGTTAGAGAAGACTTGGTTTTGGAAGAAAACCATGTACCCAACCACGGGATTATCGTTTTCGTGTTAGTCGCGCATTGAGAAATCGCAAGTCTTCATATGTGGACCTTAAGAACAACCTCGAAGAAGTAAGAAATGTGCATATTAGTCTATGGACGGTCAGGAGGAAGCTTCTTGCGGCCAATATACGCAGACATCGCCCGGCCCGCGGCCCTAAGTTACTCCGTGAGCACAGAGTTGCCAGGCTTAGGTTTGCTCGAAATTGTGAGCCATGGACTCAAGAAGACTGGAATAGGGTATTGTTCTCCGATGAAGCCAGGATATCTCTGTTCGGTGAAGATCAACGTCGGCGAGTGCTACGAAGATGAGGAGAACGCTTTACAGAGGCTTGTTTTGAAGAAATCACACCTTATGGTAGGGGGCTCTGTTATGTTTTGTCATTGAAAACGGCTCACTGACTGGACATCGATACATATCGGAAGTTGTAATTCCTCATGCACAACCCGCATTGGCCGCTTTAGGCGAAGATTCAATTTTTATGGACGACAAATTGTATGTGCAAGGGGTCGGCATTTGTCGTTTGGATTGGTCAGCTCGAAGTCCCGACCTCAATCCTATAGAGCATTTCTGGGACGTTCTGAAACGAGGCATGAGATTAGTACAACCGGCTCCGCAGACCATCATAGAGCTGAAGAATGTGATTACCGCGGAGTGGGAACGTATTCCGCAAGCAAGTATCCGGGATATCCTCGCTAGCATACCCAGACGAATTCAAGCTGTGATTTCACCTAGAGGGGGTCACACTCGATACTAAACATTTATCTGCTTTTACTTTATTAAAAAAAACAAACAAAAATCTTTGTTAACTTTTACTTCACGAGCATATGCACTACTAGCGAGCATCCACTACTAGTGAGCATCCACTACTAGTGAACTTTAGCATTAAAACCCATAAATTTTATCAAATGTTATGATAATACTGACAAAAACGATTATTTGCTTAATTATTTACAAAATTGTTGAAAGCAAACCTACCTATAATCATGAGACAAACCAATAGTAACATTTGAAATGGTTCATTGCTTAGGTGCCCGTTTTTTTTGCAAATGAGTGTATTATCGACATAATTATTAAATAAGACAATTTACTTTTCTTTGTAGATATACCTTTATAATATCATCATCACCATGCCAGCCATTGGGAAGCCCACTGCTGGACATAGGCCTCCCAAAAAAGGGGAAAATTTTGCGCCTAGTTGCCGCGCTGGACAGGTCGTGACGGCATTTGTGGTACACTATTTCGGATGGATATACCGCTCTCTGTCGGTTCTGGTACCTTAGTCGTCTCTTATGACACTTGGTACAGGAGGAGGTACTATTCTACTCTCCCGGTACTTTACGGCTTTAGTTCATCATATTCACCCAATATATTCTGCACTAGCAGCGCACCACGGTTTTACCCGCATAGTTCGCCTCTTCGTAAACATAAGCGAATAAACTATGTTTTTGATGAACAATTATGTTTTTTCTGATAAGTTAACATTTTTTTATTAAAACAAAGTTGATTTTATAGTTTTTGCAGTTTATTTGTTACAAACGTACACAAATACAAATTTTATTCACATAGCTCTCTAATAGTTTAATTAAAAAATATGTTAGCCTATGTTATAAAAAAGTAAGTTTCTAATGGTTAAGTGTTTCTAAAACAGCTCGAGTACGAAGTGAAACAGGTACAAACATTTTTTTTTCTTTTTATAATATTATTTTCAATAATCAGCTATTTCGATAATTTAAAGTTGAATCATTTATAAGTTCCATATTACGTATAATTCAAATCTGATTGCTTAAATAGAGACTGAAGGACTCTTTTGCATTGCTTAATGCACTAGATTTAAATTGCTTCTGTTTTTAGAGAAAGCTCATTAGAAACTATCCGAAGACGAGATTATGGCCTGGTGACGTTTTCTCTAATGATAAGGACACCTTGAAGAAAGAAGGTTATCGATGTCCTGAATATGAGGTGCTTAGCATTCATAAGCTACGTGTACCATCAATCGGCCAAAACGACAAATAGAATAAATTTGCTAAATGCCTCTATTTCGAGCCAATTCTGTTTCGGTGCGCTGCATTTCACTTAAATGTTTGGATTTTTTTGGCAACTGCAGTATAGTTTAAGATACACTTTTTGCGATTTTTTTCATCTATATCAATTACAAATCATTTGAACTTATACTAGACTAGTAGTGCCCGCGACTTCTTCCGCGTGGAATAGTGACATTAATCAATATAGTAGCCTTTTTCGATAAATGGACTATCCAACACTGAAATAATTTTTTAAATCGGTCCAGCGATTTCTAAGATTAACGCGTTCGAACAAACCAACTCTTCAGTTTTATAATATTTGTATAGATTTATTGCCGCGAAATACCGGCAGAGTAAAATAGTACCTTCCTCTATACCAAGGTTTGGAAGAGGCGAGTAAGGTACCAGAACCGACAAATAGCGGTACATCCATCCGGAACAGTGTAGCTTAAATGCATGGTGCGGGGGTAGGTAGCAGTGTCCCTTTCGCGAAAGCTGCGCTCTGCGATTGCCAACACGCTTGTCCAGCGCGGCAATTATAAGCAAAATTTCCTAATTCTCATGGAGACCTAAGTCCAGCAGTGGACTTCCAATAGATGATATGATGATAGATGTTTTGATATTTCTTTAAAGCAATAACGGCAACCTTGTCCGCTTCTCAGTAGCACAGAATGTGATAATTCAAATTTAAGTTTATTTAAGATGTCTTGTTGTTTATTATTTACATTAGGTACTACTACACCGAAGTGTGTGAAACTCGAGTAACGGGCAGTGACACAGTGACGGAGGCGGACGTGCGCTACTTTTATCTAGCTTCTTCGATTGTAAATAGGAAGGAAAACAATACTTTATTAAATACAAGCGTCCTGCTCCGGCATTGCACGGCAATGCAAAAAATTATTATTGTGGGTTACCGCTAGAAACGGACAGTTTTGTAGACATTTTTGATATGTACAATACTATAGTACATTTATTTGGATATATTAAAAAATAATCCCTTTCAAATTATTAGTATTTCTCTACTATATTATGCATGTATTAAACATATAAACCTTAATCTTGAATCACTCTATCTATTAAGAATAAACAGCATCAAAATTGGTTGTAAAGTTTTGAAGATATAATTTGAAGAGTGACAAACAGTGGAAAGCTACTTTGTTTTATACTGTGTAGTGATAAAAGTATCTAATTATGAACTATACTTGCATTAATATAATATGAGAATTGATTTTTTTATATTCTACACTTCGCGCTATCCTCAGCAGTTTATGGACAACCCGCTCAGTTATCCCAGATATTTTGAGCAATGGGCCATACGCCGCAGAGCCCAATTGCGATAATAGCCTTAAAAAACCATGGCCATAGATATTTGACTTTTAAAAGACATGGTTAAAAACTAAAACGGTCGAAACGTCGAATAAAAATGAATAAAATTAAAGCACAGCAATAAAATATTTTATTTTATCACAAATACGTTCGTTCATATTGTAGCTTTAGATAATAATTCACTTAAACATTTAACAAAGGGGAAAAATTCGTATGAAATTCATTCAAATGACTTTGATTTCTATGAACCGTATAAAACACGCAGTCAAATATATACAAGAATAAATATAAACACAATAGCAGTTTATAAAGATATATAACGTCTGAATATATAACGCAGAATATGTAAATAAACAATCCAACAGTTTCAAATTCTAGAACTCACTATGTATATGTCAGAAATAAAAACAATATTTTTGCAACACAATATTTAATTTTAAAAATATCACACCGAATTATATGCAAAGGTTATATAGTTATATAAATATTATATAAATTATTATAGAAAATAAAGACATTAGATAGTTTCCAAATAATATTCCACATTCCATTTAAATATTTAGTACTAGTTTATTTTATATAAAATAAAACATAGATACCTGTTTCTTTAGCGGAGTGATCCATGATGAACTCTTTTCTGCCATTTTAGCTTTTCAACACAACACAACACTACACAAATACAAAAATAAACACCGGATATTCTGAATAATACCAGTTATATTATTTAATTCATAATTTCCGAATTTTAGTTTATTCTGCAATGTTGTGCGGTTTGACAGGTGGAGACGCGCGCGCCTGCGTGCCAATTCTGCCGCGAATGGCAGAGCGTCGCGTATACTGGCGCCATTACACGACGCGCGTGTTTATTGTTTTTAAACGCATTCTTTATCTTTTTTTTATTAGAGCTAGCGACGTCTGTGGCGTATAAAGTTGTTTTTTTTTTAATTTTATTTTTATTTGTTTTCTGTGAATTCTCATTTTGTGTCTCTTACACACAGAATTAATGAGAACAAATGAAGAGCGTACATGGGGTCCGATGGCGCAGATGGTAATGTCTTGTGGGTTCAAGGGTCGTGGGTTCAATACCTTGGACATTTCAATAGTGCTTGTTATTATGTTGTCTGATTATATTATTTATTAATTAAAACAATCAAACAAAGTTTAACTGGTAATACATGTATATAATTACAAATGATGATCGTTATGACCTACGAAGCATCCTAAATACTAATAAATGACATCAATTACTTAAGGTACCTGACTCCATGGTAAGTCGCTTAAAGCACTTTTGTTACAGACTCACTTATGATTAGACAACGAAGGAATCACAAATATTATACTGAAATACATATTTTTAACATACAGACACAAGACAAACACAAGTATCATCATATAAACATTTATTTTGGGTGGGGATCAAACCCACGACCTCTGGCGCATTAGATAGGATCACTATCATCTGCGCCATAAACCCAAATATAATATAAAATTTTATTGGAATCACTTTGAACATCAGACAATTTTGAGATTAACTTTGCACCCCCTCCCCCTCCCCTTTTACTCTTTTATGAGATGAATTTCGAAAAATATTTTTCACTTATGGCTTGGCTTGTAATAAAGAACCTTTGTACTGAATTAAATCCGATTAACTTTAAAAACAGCAAAATTTCTTTGCAACTTTGCACCCCCGGTTTTCCGGCTCAGGGGGTGAATTTCCGGTGAATTTTTGAAAATCTTTTCTCAGTGCTTCTCTACATTATAAAAGGAGCCCCTGCGCAAAATTTCAAGATTTCAACCTAAAATTAAAAGCTCCTTTTATATATATAGACTAGCTGTGCCCACGACTCTGCCCGCGTGGAATAATGAATTTGGGCAGCATAGCTTTTCAAGGGAAAAATTCCCTCTCACATTATTTTACCTGTTACTCTCTCAGCTCTCAAAACGTATATTCATCGCTTTTGGTTTGTTTAAGGTTATCTCTGAAACGGCTGGACCTAATTTGCTGGGACTCTCACTGGCAGATAGCTGCGGTGCTAGCGGTGCATAAGTGGATTTTGGCATGTTTGCATGTGTGGTTGTGTGCATGTGCCCATGTGTGGTTTAGTAAATGTTTGCGTGTGTGCATGTGTCGTATGTAGTACATGCAAATATGCATGTACACATGTACTCATGCAAACATGCACATACGCAAACATTTACGCATGTTATATATGCACACATTCATTATTTACACCAGCACACTTGCACGCATTCACTCTTCCACATATCCACGTATCTACACACCCACACATCTACACATAAACACATCCACATTGTCACGCATGCACACAGTATCACAATCACACATCCACGTGTCTGTACGTCTACACCTCCACACATTCACATATGCACATATGAACTAAAGTACACGTGCACATAGGCAATCATGCACACATTCACTCATCCACAAAAACACACAAGTGCACGTTCACTCATCTACACATGCTCACATATGCACGTGCACACATGCACACATACACATATCCACGCACCATGCCACCACCATGTGCCTCCATCTACTATGTAACACACATGCACCCATGCACACCTGCATGCAACCACACAACCACATGTCCACACATCACACGCACCCACACATGCACACATGATTTATGCACACATGTATTCATGCACATATTTACACTTTCACGCCCCATCATATCCACACTTACGCACATTCACACATGCACACATCTACGGATCCTCACATCCACAAATCCACACGTACTCACATGCACACATCCAAAGAGCAACACATCTACACATCCACACATCAATCACTCCACATGCATACTTGTACATTGACACATGCCCCATCCTCTTAACCACACATGCACAAATCGCATATGCACATATCTACACATCCACATATGCACACATGCACACATGTACTCATGCACACATGCTCTCATCCTCGCTTCCTCACATCCACAGATCTAGACATCCATAATTTTAGCGTAAGTAATATTAGTAATAATCAAGTGTGGTTTTGTAGACAGTGCCATAATTATGGTCAATTCTAACATTGTTTCCGTGTCCATGATAACAACAGGAAGACGCTACGTCACATTCGTACATACGTTATATAGTTTGATCGTGCTTATAAGAAAGCCCATCGAAATCGATTAACAGAAATCTATAGTGTATTGATGCCATAAATTTCTCTATGTGACGCTGTTTCGCCAGCTATACAAATAGAAGTGAATTCACGACATTCTAAATTATAGATTAACGAATAGTTGGTTATTTTACATACAACATAAGACAGGTGTTGTCCTATCTTAACTATCTAAAATACTGCGATTATAATTTTTTTATTTACCCGATGCAACATATAAATCAATCAATCAGCAAAAATGTATCAAAATCGGTTCAATAGTTTAGAAGTACATTACAGGCAAACGCCGTTACCAGATATTTGTATGTATGTGTAATGCAATGTCATTTAAATATTTAGAAAGCTTTGAATGGAAACCGACAGGAAGAGCATCACGTGATTCAATGAAGGACGTTTAAATTCATTTGTGTATTTAATTATATAAAATCTTCAAAAAAAGTATGTATTAAAGAGGCGATACCAGTAATCTGTAAATATCGTTACTTTGTAGTTTTTTTGAAAATCCTCAATAATACTCCTTATCATCCTCAATCCCTACTAATATTATAAATGCGAAAGTAAATCTGTCCATTTGTCTGTTACGCTTTTATGCTTAAACCTCTCAACCGATTTTGATGAAATTTGGCACAGACAATTTTTAGACCCTGAAGAAGGACATAGGCTATTTTGTAATTCGAAATAAGGGTTGTAAGGGGCCGAAAAGGGGGTTGAAAAGTTTATGGAAGTATCGCTATTTTCTTAAGGAGAAACTTGAAACTTATTTTTCAGGCCATTGATTCGATATAAATAAACATGACATTTCTAAGTTTATAGAAGTTAAGGTATCGAGGTATGGTACCCAAAAAACTATTCCACGCGGAAGTCGCGCGCACGGCTAGTAATATACATAGGTATTACAAAATTGACTATGACTTGACATAAAAACCCGTATTGTTGACAGCATTTAAAAAATTTTAATGTATTGAACTCTCCATTGTTTTACAAATCAGGTTAGGTGGTTTATAGCCACATCTATTATGACTCAGAAGTTGGCTATTTGAAATTAAAAACAAAAATATCTCCTTGGTTTTACGTTCTTTTTTAATATAGGGAAATATTACAAAATTATGTATACGCATATGTTCAAAGGAGTGCTAAAATATGCAACAGAGTTCTGTATATATTTACCGCAAGCGTTTCAAATAATCGATCCGAAAACAATAACTAAATATCAAACTCAAAATATAGTAGCCCAATCTTATTCACAAGCACTTCCGAAACTTCAAAATTAATTATGTGAAAACAATAGTTGTCTAGCAATGCTAAAGCATCTCCAGCTACTTAAAATCTAGTTTTTTTTTTAAATAAACAGATATCAATCAAAAGAATCTGATGTGTTTTAAAACTTGATGTCAAGATTTTTATCTGTAGTGTTAAATATTTAGAATGAAATGAAATATTTAGAATCGACGAATGAAAAAAGAAGATATGTCAGGAATTTAACGAAATTAATTTTTATTTAACTAAACAAATATATTTATTTATAATTTTTTTCTTTCAAATATTTGCATTATAACTAAGTAAATTTGAAATTATGCAATATAAGTTCGTGTTTCTACATTATCTAAATATATAGTGAAAATAGCATCTATCGTCGTTGCTGCATTTGTATTTGGTGTGCTGTGATTATTTTTTAACCGCAAAGACAGAATTGTCATCTAAAGTTTTAATATTTAACTACTAAACGAAAACAAAAACCAATAGCAGTGTATTTCTTTCTTGGTCTCCCTTACTCTCTCTCTCTCTCTCATTCTTTCTTACTATAGCTCTCTCCCACCTCTCGCTCCATGGCACTGCGTGTGA
>JACJUM010005600.1:769073-802138 GCA_020976665.1 Heortia vitessoides
TGACGCGACGTTCGCTCCATGGCACTGCGTGTGACGCGACGTTCGCTTTATCTACTTTCTTTCTCGATCTTTCTCGCTTGCTTGCTCTCTTCTCTCACTACGTGGCTATTTGCTTCATGCTACATGAGATCTTCGTAACGCTAATATTATTATTATTGCGTTTCAACCGTGTTACCCTAATGCGCCTAAAAATCCATCAAGATATTTTTAGGACAGTGAACTTTAATATTTTCAAAATAATAAATACTCAGTTCTATACTTATACCGGAAAACGTTCACTGCTGGACATATTGCTGACTAAACTATGTTTGTTTGTTGACTTGGTTTAATAAAAAATATCGATAGAGCATTAAGGTAACCCCCAGGCACTCTTTAGAATCACTTCGAAACCCTAAAAACTAGAATCCATCATCCAACCACATAATTATTCGATCAGGGCAGGCGCGCCGCTCGAATCGTGAATAGATGACTCATATAGTGTTTGTGAATATAAATTGTCTTTTAAAACAGCAAATGCCATGTAAAATAATTATGCGGTTGTTATGACACCCGAATGCCAAAATTATTCTAAAATTTGTTTTTTTCCAATAATAAATTTAAGTATTGCTTTCTTTTTTCTCGGACGAACCTATTGCTGGTCAACTGAGACGTCAATTCCAGCGCCACTAAAAAGGAGGGCGGGCGTCTCACAAATGAGAGGTCCGATGTCCGTATTTGTCCTGCGTACCCCATGGACGCGACCACGCGTTTAACTACGGTCGCGTCCGCAAGGCTTGCGGGGTCTCATCGGGATCGACGGCGATCGCCCGAGGGCGCCTCTAAAGGCTCGACCTAAGCTCGAGCGGCCATCGTCAGAGGTGAATTTAATTTTAGAATTTAGCAAAAGAGGACGGACGGAGTGAGTCCGGTAGCTCTAGGGCTGCCGGTTACCGCTCGTTGGAGCAGGGACTGCACGCGTTCACCGGCGAACGCGGTGTACTGATCTAATTTATGAATACATGTGCAGTGTCAATTACTGTGTTGTGCCAGTGAGAAGCCGGGGCAGGGTTGCGATTTTTGTGGTAATTTTATTAAGCTTTGCTATCCACTCACAATTGGTTTTGAGAAATATCTATATGAATGTAATTCTAAAATATTCGAAGGAGTTTCTAAAAATGTATGGATGTATGAATTAAATCAAATCAAAACAAAATATTCTTTATTTAAGTAGGCCCATAACGAGCACTTTCGAAACATCAAAAATAATAAATAGTATAATTTTATTTCAGAAATATGAAGTAGGTACTAAATTCTAATATATTCATAATACTGATGACCCTGATGACCCGATGGCTCTTAAAATTAAATGTAATGCAGGTTCATCACACGAGCCGCCAGAAAGGAACCTGCAAGAAAAACTGGTGGAGACAAAGATTGATTATTATCTTGAAGATATGATTGTTACTCTTTCATGAAGAAACTACGGAATTGGTTTTATTGAAACTGCAACAATTTAGCTTTTACAACAGAATAACTAGACTCCATTTGTTACAGTCTTGACATACCTCTCTCCCTTTCATACACGCTCGATTATTCTTGGTACTTCTGGGCTGGCACTTCTTTAATACCTTTTCTACTTTGTAAGGATATGTTCGCCTCGGTCGTCCTCTTCCATTTACTTCTGTTCTATATATATGCAGTCAATCTAATTTCATCCATCCTTTCTACATGTCCAAACCATTTCTACATTCCTTTATCTATTGTTGTCATAACATCATCTTTTACATCACATTGATATTTATCAGAATAACACATAGGCTATGATTTTTTAAAAAATGTGTTGCGCTCCAAACGCCTGTTAAATTTCATCTGCAAATCTGCTTATCATTGTGTTTTGTTTGAGGTTCAGATAGGAACCGCTTTTAGGCATATAAAAGTATGTAGGGTACTTTGAGGCATATGAACTACTTAACTTATAACTTTTTTAAATGTGCCTGTTTGTTTGAGATAAACTCCGCTCCTTAACTTCCAGATAAAATTTGGAATTTAATTGGGAATTTCACTGCCGGATACTTTCAGGAGAATTAACTGAACCTACTTTTACTATTTATTATTCCGGGAAAGACAACTACACGAGGAAAACCGCGGGGCGCTGCTAACAAAACAAATAAATAAACAAAAGGAAGGAAAATAACTAGTGTCATGCACTTAAGTATTCTTCATTTTAGTGAACTACGTAAATGTCTTTATATTTCCTAGACTTTTAAACTTATGCCATACAAATAACAATCTTACTGCAACAATTACGCAATATTTACATTATAAATTTGCGAAAGCGATAATGCATAATAATTGAATTTATTGCAGTTCGCATTATTCGTTTAAATTTATCACCTGTCTGACTATTAGAAATTTTAATATTTTCTACTCATTCATTACTCATAATAAAGCAATCAAGACAACAAAAAATGATAAAAGGTAAATAAACCACATTTAAAAAGATGATGGAGTTATATTTTATTAGAAATTAATATCAGCCATTAAGAGTTAACATAGGCCTCCCGAAGAAAAGGGGAATATTGCCCTGCCCATAATTGCCGTGTTGTTTGCAATAATAGGGTCCGATGACGCAGATGGTAGTAATCCTATCTTGTGCGCCAAAGATCGTGGGTTCGATTCCCACCCACGACAAATATTTATATGGTGATATTTGTGTTTGTTCTGGGTGTTCAAGGTATGTATTTAAGTAATATATTTGTGAGCCGTAAGGTACCGGTAGTGCCTCCCACTGCACCAGGTGTGGTCGACTGAGGTACCGGAACTGACAGGTGGCGGTATATCCACCCGGAACGGTGCAGTTCAAATGCTCAGGGCGGGCATAGGCAGCAGCGTCCTCGTCACGAAAGCTGCGCTCTGCGATTACCAACTACCTGCCCAGCGCGGCAATTATGGGCAGAAAACCTCCTTTCTTGGAGAGGCCAGCTGTGGACTTTCAATGGCCGATATGATTATGATGATTATATTTCTGATTCCTCTGTTGTCTAATATCGTAACACAATTGTTTAAGCGACTTAGCACGGAATCAGGTCAGTATGTGAATCGTGGTTTATTTATTTATTTATTAAAATTTATAAACAGCAATAAAAACTGTAAAGTAAACTACGAATGTTGTTATTTAATTTAAACTGTTTGACTTCGTTAAGTTTGTGAATAAAAGTTACGGTGCCCGAAACGATACTTGTTTCGAATAATTATTTATTTAAAGATTTTTTATGTACATGATTACAATATGAAGTATGTAAGCCATTTTAACTTCATATATATATTATAATCTATAGCATACTTAAATAAGCTTTAAAACATAGTGTACAATATTATTTAGTATTTAACTATTGTTGATAATATTGTCTATTATATAATTATGTTTTACCTGTTATAAATAGTATATTTATTATGGAAATAAACAGCGTTCAGTTCAGATTTTGAATTTAACCAATAATAACACAAAATACAGCTAATAATAGGTCTCCCTTTTAAGCAAACAGTAATATGAAGATGTCAATTAGAGAGAAAAATATCTAGACGAAGAACAATATAGTCAATGTATACATTGAACAATATGCCAGGCGATTTAGCAACAAAAAGGCATCGTAAAGGCACAAATATATGTTATTATGTATTTTCACTCAATGTTATGTATTTAGGTTGATAGACATTTCAAAATATTTTTTTCCAGGTAACTAGACTACATAAAGACTAAACATACATCCTTAAGAAGCACAAACAAGTAAATATCTGTTTAAGGATGCTACCGTTGTTTATAATTTTTTAAATTTATTGTTATTAATTTATTCCAAAAGCCTATACCAGGCCATGGAGTACCAGCAGTATCTCGCCTTGTACCAGGTGTGGTAAGAGGCTATTGAGGTACCGGAACCGACAGATGGCGGTAAATCCACCCAAAACTTAGTAGTTCAAATGCGGGGATTGGCAGCAGAATTCCCGTTGCGAAGCTACGCTCTGCGGTGTCACAACGCTTGGCCAGCGCGGCAATTATGGGCAAATTCCCACTTTCTGGAGAAGGCTTTGTCGAGCAGTGGATAGTCTGCGGTAGCGTTGATCTATTTAATATACTTATAGGTTCTTTTGATAATCCTAATTAGTTTGAAAGCCTACACTTACATTTTTATAATTTTAGGGAATTTTAGCATTTAACAGCGACGCTGGGTTTCATTACAGCCATTGGAAGTCCATTGCTGGACATATGCCTCACCAAGAAAAGGGGAATTTTGCCCATAATTGCCGCGCTGGACAAGCGCGGCTGCCCACCCTGTGCTTTTGAGCTACACTGTTTCAGATGGATATACTGCTATCTGTCGGTTCAAGTATTCTGCCAGTTCCTCTCAGCTTCAGCCGACGCTTGGCTGGTGTGGTTCAAATTACTCTGTTGCATTTGAATTACGCTTTTTCTGTCGGTTCTGGTACTTCAGTCACCTCTAACGACATCTTGAACAGTGGAAGATATTTTTCTACGCAGATGTTTTTTATTATTTATTTAGATCTATCTCGTCGAGGTCAGCCAGCGTTTGCAATGTAATCGCAAAAATATGTGTTTGTTTACGACATCACATTGGAAACCTCTAAGATCATCAGTGTTTCTCTACTATGTTATACATGTATTAAACATATAATCAACATTCTTGCATCACTCTATCTATTAAAAAAAATACATCAAAATCCCGATCCATTGGCTCACCGAAAGTTCTTTACGCGAAATTGTTCTTTATTCATAACTTGGGGTTACGGGTTGAAGAGGTTATTTCCTACCCCTAGCAAAGACCTACCTGTTAAGCACACTGAGTCGGATTATATACCTCCGCCCGAGACTTAACGTTGTTGCTCGTTTGGCACCACCCAGGGGAGACGTGTACCTGACCTACCCGGTTTAAGAATAGATGGTAAGTCCTGCTGAAGAGAATAATATCTTCCCAATGAAAATAACTGAAAGTGGGAAATTTACGCGAAATTAACTATTAAATGTATATAATACTAATTATTGTGAATAAAAAGAAATGTAAACACAAAAAATATGATTTTGAATAATAATGTAAAATTTTCACAACATAACCTTCTATGCTGTGAAAATAAACGAAAGCAAATAACACTATAATAGATTTTATTTCTGCTGACATTATGAAATTGAATGCTTCGGAAGTATGAACATTAGAGACTGAGTAGTTGGGAATTGTGAATCATCACCATCATTATATCAGCCATAAGACATCTACCGCTGGCCATAGGCCTCCCCAAGTAATCTCCAATAGGACCGGTTGTACGCGGCCTGTGTCCAGCACAATCCCGTGATTTTAGTCAGATGGTCTGTCCATCTTGCGGGTGGACGCCCTGTCACGCCACTGCGCTTGCCGGTACGTGGTCTCCATTCCAGAACCTTGCGACTCCATCGGCCATCGGTTCTGCGTACCAAATGCCCTGCCCACTTCAACTTAATACTCGTAATCCGAATCGTGAATTTTAGGATGAAAATTATTAGGATGTTCTTCCTAATTTTTTTTAACGGAGTTTCAATTATCTGAGTTGAAAATTTTGCATTTGTTACGTAGTTTTAAAGATAAGCATACATACGGACAGGACAGACAGATAGAGAAAAGTAACTTTGTTTTATGCTACGTAATAATTTTCTGTAAAGGAAATAACCTTTATGCACTTGTTCCCCACATTAATTTAAACGGTATGAATGTTATGTTTATCCTTTCATATTTTTCGTTTCACGTTTTTATATATAGATATACAGATTGTACGATAAATAAATTCCCACAACTTCTCATACATTGACCTAACTTCGTGATAAGTCACTTAAAGCTTGAAACTTGTATTATGGACAACTGCTTTAAGCGAACACAACAAAGGAATCACAAATATACTACTTAAATATATTACAAATATATAAAACCCAGACAGAGAACAAACACCTATAACATTATATAAATGTTTGCCCTGAGTGGGGCCCGAACCCACGACCCTTAGCACACAGTTTTCTGTAAGTGATTGTTGAATAGTAGTCAAATTAGCGGCACCATTTATATTTCTACAGAACAAAATACAATAATATTATTAAGAAAGTAGTGGCAACCTGATTACAAATGCGATATCTCATTAAGTCATTACGTACTCGCGCCGCTCTTGCCTGATCCTTGGCCTAAATACAATGTTTTTATTTCACAGCTACTATATTTGTTTAATATTTTCCTAGTGAAGTCTAAATGTTGACTTTTATCTGTAAGTAAATATGCATGATAATCTATTTTTAGAAGACAACTGTAACTATTTATAATACATAATACAGAGGAAATACTTTAGGTGCGATATCGGTACGACATTACGATCGGTACGATTCGATGCGGTAACCTTACGATGTGATGACGATCCGATACTATCAAATCGAGCCGCGGTTTGTTTCCAAACTGCTAGTACCATCATCATCACTTCCACAAAGGATTTCCAAAAGCTTCATGACTGGGTTGCTACTGTATATGGACGCCCTGTCGCATTGCGCTACGCTGTTTCGGTTAGGTCTACCTACATATGTATATTCCAATTCGTGGTACAGAGGGAGGTAATATTCTACTGTGCTGGTATTCCAGCAATAAATTTTAGTGAACCTTATAACAAATTTTAACATAGTTCATCTCATAAGCTATCATTTTTTTATATATCACTAAGGTGGCAAACAAGCGTGCGGCCCGCAAGATGGCAAGCAGTTTCGGTCAGTTCAGCAGTTTCATCTTTCACGCGTTGCCGACCCTTTAAAAACCTCTTTACCCCTTTTTTGAAGAACCCTACACTTTAGTCCTCTAGGAAAACCTCCGCAGCGAGTTCATTTCACAAAAGCGCACGTGGGAGGAATTGCCTCTGAAACCGTTAGTTCTGATCATTATGGTTCCAAAGTGTGTGGGTGAACACCCTGTCGATGGCGAGTGGTGATAAACTAGCTGTTGGTATCATGTCCAACAATTCCTCGAAACAAAACCCATTGTGCAAGCGGTAGTACACTCGTAAGTAGGCAAAGGCTCGTCTTGACTTAAGGGCTCAATACCGCTTGTAAGCCAGGCATCGTCAACAATTCTCACAGCTTGTTTCTGGACCAAAGGGTTCAAGCTGGCACTCATCCCCACCGGTTAAGATACCAAAGTGTAAGTTACGAGTTAAGAGTTACTTTCACATTTCTATTAAATTAATAACAATATGTGGCAGCATGAAGTTACTACGGATTTAGTCTGTTCGTAATTTCGAATTAACAGTCTACTAATAAATAATAACAGTTAACTAATAATATATGAAAAGATAGTTCAGATGCCGGCACAAATAATACCATTTAAAAAAATCTTTGTATGTTTAATTTGCTAAATCTGCAGGCCAATTTTAATGAGAAATGCACAATTGAAATAGCGGGGCTTTGCATGAAATAACCAAAGAAGATTATTCACAGCATGTACTAGTAATACGTTGCAAGTCGACAACATTCCCATATTTCCATAACATATCACTCACTTTTGTAAATATTAAGAAACAAACAAAAACTAACATCCATAATTACAATTGCTTAGAGTTACATATTTCCTCTGCCAGTATCCGTAGCGTACTGGTAGAGTAGAATAGTATCACTTCCAGTACCAGGTGTCGTAAGAAGGATTTAAGGTACCAGAACCGCCAGGTGGCGGTATATCCATCCGAAACAGCGTAGTTCTAATGTAAAATGCAGGGTTGGGCAGCAGAATCCCTGTTGTGAAAGTTATGCTCTGCCATTACCAACACGCTTGTCCAACGCGGAATTGGGCAAAATTATCCCTGCGATATATGTAAAGCAAGCAATCATACATTTACATTTAGACAGCCACAGGTACCGGCAGAGTAGAGAGCAGAATAGACAATAGTACCTCTCACTGCACCAGGTGTCGTAAAAGGTGACTAAGCTACCAGAAGCGACAGATGGCGGTATATCCATCCGAAACAGTGCAGCTCAAATGCACAAGGCGGGGATGGGCAGCAGCATCCTCGTGTCGAAAGCTGCGCTCTGCGATTGCCGACACGCTTGCCCAGCGCGCCAATAATGGGCAAAAAACCTCCGTTCCTGGAGAGGCCTATGTCCAGCAGTAGACTTTTAATGGCTGGTGTAATGATAATGATGATGAGCCGTGGGCAGGTAAAATGAGTATTTACATAACGAAAGGCACTTAGCACACGCGAGTAGTTCACAGGTCATTGACACGTTTTTTGTAATGTAATTTAAATGAATGAAGTGGATTATAATTGCTAATACGCTTTGCCAAATAATGTTCGTAATCCATGTCATTTTGTCATCATATCCGCTCGATATAGGCCACTGCGAGAATGGGAGAGTTTTGCCTATATGTAATTGCCGCGATGGGTTAGTGTGTTGGCAAACTAGGAGTCTAGCTTTGCCGGGATGCCGCTTCCCATCCCCACTTTGTGTGCATTTGTACTACACTGTTACGGGTAGATATACCGCCGGTACCTAAGTCACCTCTTACGAGACCTAGTACAAGGTAAGGTACTATTCTACTCTGCCGGTACCACAAGGCGCACGTTTGGTTGTATATTTACAAATCGTAATTTATAAACACATAATTTTTTTTGTACCCACAACTTCTTTAGAAATGCTTTAAAGCCACTTTTTAGTTAAATAAATTAGTTTTTTTAATTTTCATATACAACAAACAAGCATACGATCCTTGATGATAAACATGACCGCAGCCTTTAGACGCTCATCTCATCACAAGGATATCCTTAATGATATCATTAGCTTGTCGCCAATCCTGTGAACTGAAGATATTTTGTCACATTTACCTAGTAACTTCACTGCCTTTCTCACCCTTCAAATGCAACCCTGCAATTTGAATACTGCTATTTGGCGGTAGAAACAGGCTATACCATTGTATACGACCTTTGTAAGGGGGAACCTCAGGTGATTTTTTTTAATTGACTAGCACGGTGACAACTGCCCAAATTTAGAATATTTTAAGGAAGGGAGGAGAGCATACGATCTTCTTTCTCTTCCATGTATTTGAAGTAAATAAAGACCAATTCTTTAACATGCAGAAATATCATCCTATAGTCCGATGACATTGCCCCGCCGCCGACTATCTATGATAATAAAACAACTCAAAAGTATTACGATTGATAAAAGATGTTATCTAATCGTGTCCTGATTGTTTAGATCTATCCATGAGGCAAAGAAAACCGGCTAAATATTAGACGTGTTCAAACAATGGTTCAGGAAAAAGGTCGATTCTCGCCGTTTGTGAAGCAAGTCAGTGTGTTTTAAATATAGTTCTTGTACGTCTATATATTTGATCGTGATCGAATCAGGATTGAGATACGTAAACGAACCTATGTTATCTGTATGTACTGAACATGCAGAAGCGGCAGACGATCAAGACATAAGGGTCTGGAGACCATGCATTAATAGGCACAGCGCCGGCATCGTCCACAGTGTGAACAGCCTATCTAAGACATTCACGCGTCACAGAGTAGTCTCGCAGAGTGAGCTAGCGTGTTCAGGCAGAGGGTCACTGAGTAATGAGCAACATTTCTATTTTATATATACAGTGTCTACTTTTTCCATCATTTCGTTTTATAATGTTCGAATAAAGTGTGATAATACAGTTCCAAAACAATGTTCATAGTGTTTACCAATTTAACGGCATTCAATTTCAAGTAAAACTGTGTATCTAAACCTAACAAACAGTCGGTTAAATAGATTTAACAGCTTTTTATTAATTATAATATAATTGTTATATGAGCAGTGATAATTTAAATATATTTTTTGCAAGTAAACAGTATTTGTTAAAAAATTGTATGGTTAACTAGCCCGCACGATTTAGTGAAACCTATTAAAAGATCTAAAATATAAGTGACATTAGTTACTTCTTCATCATATCATCTATTGGACGTCCACTGATGGACATACGCCTCCCCGTAAAAGAAAAACGTAATTGTAGAGCTTAGCTTCGCGACAGGGATGACGCTCTCCATCCCCATCGGGAATTCCACATCCCGCATTTAAGCTCTCCTGTTCCGGATAGGTAAACCACCTGTCGGCTTCTACTATGCCGTTACCCCGGTTAAATAATTACTTAGGCTTTGTTAATTCTTATACTAATATGCCTGTGAAAAACCTACATAATCATGAAAACACATACAGATTTATAAACCACAAAATCTACTCCAATAATAGAATAAAAATCTGTTTCGGCATCTCTGGTCTACCTTAAATTAATCGTAATTTATAAGAATACTCCACAAAGATCAATGAAACCTAGTCGAAACCCTAAAACTAATTTAGATGTCACCTGACATTTTTCTGTTCCTATTCTGAAGTAGTTTAATTTTTTTTCTGCTCAGATATACTGCATTAAGGTCCTGGGTTTTACCCTGAACAAATAAATCCTAGTGTCAACTCCCAGCTCCCATTGCTCAGAACCACCAACTTTTCCAGTCAGCCTAGCTACTAGGACACTATAGAATAATTGTTGATTCTTGTACCTTTTCTCCGCGCAGTGCTTCGTGACCTGCGCTGTGTGCCTCAACATAGTCGGCCATGGCTGCGTGCTGGGCTTCCCGGCCATCCTACTGCCGCAGCTTCATCAACCTGGCTCTGCTATCCCGCTGGCTAAGGATGCTGACTCTTGGATAGGTTAGTATTTTACTCCTTTTCATTGCCTGGTGCATTCATGTGAGGTCGGTGCTTTCAAAGCTTCTTTTGGTGACCATGAGTTTGATGAGGTACAACTTATACAAAGTTCTACCTTATGTAATCTCATGGCTCTTAGTTCTCTCACCTATTCCTTCAGTATTGCTGGAATTAGCCTGTGAGATCAATAGGTTCATGCGACTTAAAGCTATGGATTCCACTTAATATGCTTCCGTATTCTAAATTCAAGCGGCCGTGAGGTAGTCGTAGACTAAAATACCAGAAACGACAGATGGTGGTATATCCATCTGAAACAGCGTCGCTTAATGCACAGGGTGGGGATGGGCAGTAGCATCTACATAGCTCATTATGGGTAAAATTCCCCCTTTCTTGGTGAGGCCTATGTCCAGCAGTGGACTTCCAATAGCTGATATGGTGATTCTAAAGCAAATAATAATACGTACAACGCAACTAACATAAACCGTTTTTACTAATAGTCAAGCCGGATCTTGATAGACCGGTCTGAGTAAACTCATATTGTTTTCCTATTTCAGCCTCCATAACAGGGATCATGATGCTAATTGGCAGCTTCGTCATGTCCCCCATCATGGGCCGATTCGGTCGCAAAACATCGCACTTCGCGGCTACCGTGCCCGTCATCGTGGGATGGATTATTACCATATTTGCCAACAGTTTTCAGGTGATCATTCCTAACTTCTGAATAGTAATTTTAGATTACCCACGTGGTTACATTACTTTTTTTTTCTTATGTTACAAAATCAGCAAACAAGCATACGGCCCGCTTGATGATAATCGTGACCGCAGCCTATAAACACTCGTGTCATCACAAAGATATCATTAGCATGTCGCCAACCTTGTGAACTGAAGATACAATGTCATATTTACTGCCTCGTTCACACTTCAAACCGGAACACAGCAATACAAACACTGTTATTCGGCGGTAGAAATAGATGAGAGTGAGGTACCAATGCAGACGACATTTGTAAGAGATCTAACTCTAGTAATTATAATTATAAACAACAAAGGAGTCTTCACTCAATTTCTTTTCGTTAAACCTAGTAATATTAGACTACGCGAATTAATTGGCATTTAATAATTATCTATTTATATATTAACGCTAGCTTTAAAGGATGGATGTATGTCGGACGAATTTCGGATGAAGATTTATAAAATTTAATGCAAAAACAAATAAATAAAAATATGCAAACAAATGATATTATAATCAAATGATTATAAAATTTAACTTACGCCATATATTAAATATGTTGTAGAGTAATACATCCAGATATTACCCGAACTAATATTATAAGTCCAAAAGAAACTTTGTCTGTCTGTTTCGCAATCACGCCTAAACTATTGAACTGATTTATATGAAATTTGGTACACAGATAGCTTATATCTAAAGCCTTATAAAGGCTACTTTTTCTTTCGACATAAGAGTTGTAAGGGGTCGAAAGGTCGAGAACTAGAAGCTTAAAACTTATATATTTAAGCTATTTATTTATATATATATAAATAAATATAATATTCAAAGCTTATATAATTTATAGTAAAAAGGTATGGTTCCCAAGAAAAATACTGCACGCGGACGAAGTCGCGGGCACAGCTAGTATATAATAATTACCACAACATCTCATACCCAGACTTGAGTCCGTGGTAAGTCGCTTAAAGTACTTGTGTTACGCACGTTCGGCAACAGAATCACAAATATACGTCTAAAATACATATTTTTGACACCCAGACACAATCGAACCCACAACTTCTGGCACATAAGATAGGATTGCTACCATCTGCGCCATCGTGCCCGTCTACTATCCAACCATTATTTATAATGTCTACCCAATTTATAAATGACACAGAATTAATCGCAATGTCAAACCAATATTTCATATAATAATATGTATCGTCAATTGAAACCAAATGATGGTTAGGTTAGGTTAGAAGCGACTACAGTGTACGAGGCCAGTGACGCGACATCGACCGGCGAGTGCCAGAACCGAAAAATAATATATTAACTGTTGAAATATTTCCTAAATAAAACATTTTTTAAATCTGTATTTTGTGAAACGATTATTTTTGAAGTAATATGTTAGCGAAATGGAAGTTTGTCGAATAATTATTGATACAGAATTAATCACATTAACTAGCAAGTTAATATTATAACTGATTAATTTATCACAATGTCTAGACAATTTGGTTATATATATAAAACCAATCATTTAATCACAACGAGTGTAACTCACTCGTATATATTGACATAAGTATTAATACAAATGGGGTATTTGGATTGCTTGACTGATTTAGCTGTCATTTTGCATGGCATTTCATAATAATAAAAGCCATTGAAATCCCGCTGCTGAACTGAAACAAGAAAGGAGTTTTGCCCATAACTCCCGCGCCGGGCAATCGCAGAGCGCGCAGATTTCGCGACAAGAATGTTGCTGTCCATCCCCGCCCTGTGCATTTGAACTGTTTCGGATGGATATAGCGCCATCTGCCGGTTCTGGTACCTTAATCGCCTCTTACTCCTGCCGCAGTGGGAGGTACTTTGACGGTAACTCACTATATATTTATTTATTCGACATCTACTTTACAATTCCCTTATTTTTATAATCACAAGTTATTGATAAAGACGTTTTACTACACAGAGGTCTACGTTGACAGCTGCAGTGGTATTAACTATGATACCGCTGTAAGCGTCCTCCACCCAAAGTACATAACAAGGCCGAATCGCTTACAAAACTTAAGAAAAAAAAATAAAAAGCAATGAAAGAACAATGATTAATCAGTTTATTAAAATCGAGCAAAGGCTAAAATAAAAATAAAATCCTTAAATACAATAATGATATACTTATATTCTTATTGTATTTAAAGATTATATTATATATTAATAGTAATATGCAAGAGTTGTCGATTGTTACGAGACAAGATTGTTTCAGTTGCCGGATGTTCAAGCTTTTGTAGCCATTTATGGTTTTTTGTTTGCAACTGTATGGGTTAAGTGCACAGATTTATTACCTAGGATATTTTATTACCTAGGATATTTTATTACTTAGGATATTTTATGAGCTTAGGATATTATATAGACCCACAGACATAATATTGACGCCGGGCTAGAGAAGTACTATGAGGTACCTACTATTAGATACAAAGTTTTTTATCTTTGGTCAGACATATTTTTTGATGATTCAACTCTTTATACTTCTTAATCTATACATATTAATAAAATTGGAGTGTCTGTTTGTCATGCATATGAATGTATATACATACCAAAATATATGTTTTTATATTTTTTGTGTCTGTCTGTTCGGATTATCTCTGAAACGGCTAGACCGATTTGGACGGGCCTTACACTGGCAGATAGCTTATATAATTAGAAGTAACTTAGGCTATATAACTTCACACAAGACTAATAGGAGTGGAGCAAAAATATGGCAAAACGCTTGTTGTCCCTACCCTTCGAGCAAACCGATCGGGCTCACGTAGCCCCCCTATTTACATCATCATTATCAACATATAAGCCATTGGAATAACATAAACCTTTCTAAGAAAGGAGGAATTTCCTTATAATTGCCGCGCTGGACAAGCAATCGCAAAGCGCAGCTTTCACGACGGGAATGTTGCTGCCCATCCCCGCCCTGTGCACCTGAGCCGCACTATTTCGGATATACCGCCACCTGTCGGTTCTGGTACTTACGAACTGTTAGCTAGTATAAGGTTCACTCTTAAACAAAAAGCCGAGTACTCTTCGACACGTCGCTACAAAGTGTCGGAATATTACACCACCACTACAAAGGAACAGTTTTAAGATCTCTGTCCAAAAACAGCTTTGAAATAAAACTTAAAGCTTAAAATGAGCGTGTATGAAAGGACTAATCCGAGTGAGGGAAGCGAGAGAGGTATGCCAAGACTTCCCCGATGGGATACAGGCGTGATGTATGTATCTTTTAGAAGTACAAAGGAAATAGACTCCAATTTTATATTTATATTTTTTTTGGGCCGTTTATGGGACATTGCGCATATTAGAGTTCGGCCAGCGTGGAGATTATTTATGTAGAAATGTACTATGTTATGTGGCTAGCCGAGAAATACTGTATACAGCCCGTTTCTCTTTTTTGCCCCTCTTCATTAATTCTTTTTACATAATCCCTAAATTTAATATCCCTACGTTCTGTGAGTGTTAAGTATCTATGTATGTAAAAATGTTTTGCCACCATCTGTTTCTGTTGGGGAATGTAGCTCCTGTTCTCTCCGTCATCAACAGGGGACCACTGAAAATCAGCGTCGTGATACCACACTGGTATCATGAGAATATGCTGAGCTGGTCACCTTTTTGGCACACCGTAATATATTAAAAATGGCCAGCTGTTGTATTTTCTTATTACCTTTGTTATATACACTAATATTATAAAGAGGAAAGATTTGTATTTTTGTATGTAGCGAATAAACTTAAAAAATACTGGACCGATTTTAATAATTCTTTTTTTTATTAGGAAGCTACATTATCATTGAGTAACATAGTCTATATTTAGTACTAGATTACTTTAGTATTTGTTTAATTCAATAAAACAAGATCAACGACTCATAGATCTTGCATGTGTGATATTTAATAACTTTGAGTTCTTGGTAACCAGAGTAGAATGTAAAAAATGTAGAGTTTCTACAAAAAACCGCCTCATGTTTTTAATGAAAATGAAAACTGGCTTGACATTTTCAGCATTGAGAGTGTTATCTGGTGTTCATAGAACCACAGTTTCAGGAATATTTCAATTAATATTACATGATTTAACTTCTGCAACTGCCAATTTGGTATTTCGGCCTGATAAAGCTACTGTTCTGACGAATTACTTGGGCTCGCAGTAAGTAGCTCTGGCCATTATATCGCAGTTCTTCCACATTCTTCTTACATGCTCAATATATAATAATGTCAATAATACTATTTTAATCTTTAGTTTTATTTATATATGCAAAGAAAACTAACAATATTTACATTTTTATTATTTGACAGCTTCCGCAAATGTAAACGCTACGCGTCGCCACAGTCGCGCACATAGCTAATAGTTGTAAGCCGTGCGGCGCACGCGTGCTTCTCTGTCTCTCTCTCTCTCTCTCTCTCATAAAAAGCAAACCAGTTATTTTCGTGTCGTCTTTCTATTTAGGTGTTAGGTATTATTTAGTGGTCGTGATGATTATTATTTTTGTTGTGTGTATACAAGTTTATTGTACTAAAAAAAATATTTTATCATAAAACAAATCTTCTTTCTCTAATTAATAAAAAAGGAACTTCGTTCCATCCGGGTATCCCTTGACAACTCTATTTTTTTTTAAATAAAGAGACTTTGTTCATCTCAGACATGTTGCATCATCAATTTGAAAATACTCTTATGTAAATGTAAAATAACACAGACATTAAACAGCGAAACACGTTTAATGCTCGCACGTGTTGCGTCCGCGTGTTACAAATCCGCTTCGTTTACAAATATGTCATTAATTACGATCAAACGGTCAATTAGTAAATGTTAACAAAATAAACAATGTTTCACCTTTTAACCAGGCACCAGTGACGTGAAAATCATTACAAAGACGATGACACGGAACCCGATTTATCGGTTTATTTTAAGGGACTCTTGCAAATTATCTTAATTTTAACAATGTGTACAAAGGGCTCTTTACTGAGCTTGTAAAACAAAATTAAATTCATATATTATATAAATACGTTTTTATGACTTATTCAAAAATACATTCAAATTCATATGTAACATAATCTTTATATTTCCATTTTTTTGGTAGTTTTCTAAGTTATAACAGGATTCAACAGATTTTTTAATAATAAATAGATCAAATTGATTTTTATCATGCAGATTCGAGAAAATCAGTCTTCTTCCTTTTCATTTACAGTCGTGGAACTGCTGCAATTATTGCAATATGTTATCAAATGGGCTGGGCACATATACCTAAATGCGACATGCCTGGAAAGTATGAGGTTCTTCTTATCTTTTTTTAATAATACATATACTCGTACTTATGACTTTTGACTCTTACGAGATTTTACACGTGCGAATTTGTAAATGCTCGTGTTCGATACACATCGAGCCCCAATTTTTTAAAGAAATTATATCCTTTTCGTTCGTGTATTATCTTTATAAGTCTGATGTATTATGTCAGGGTTTATATGTTATGTTGTATTAAATGTTCAGGGTTGCACAGAAAATTGTTAGTGGCCACCGTTTTAATAACAGTTAGTCGCACGCAGTCAGCACGCCGACGATGATGCTGGGTCAAAATGACTCGTTTTTAATTCTAAACACGTGTTTCTTGCCGCACAAACGGTTTCGAACTGACAGGGCCATCAAAGCTGGTAGAAGTAGGCTGTATCTCCACACAATGGATTCCAAAATTATACTTGACCTTTTAAATATGCTTCAAGTTAATGACGCCGAGTTAATAATAACAAATGTAGTTCTGTACTTTAACTACGTTCTGCATTACAAAGTAATAATTTGATTTACACTCATTTGCAAAAAAACGGGCACCTAAGCAATGAATCATTTCAAATGTTACTATTGGTTTATTTGATAATTTTATAGGTAGTTAGACCCATAAAGCGGTAATTACGTTCTTCAACTCTCTGACGGTATGTGGAGCCGATTGTACTGATCTTACGCGTCGTTTCAGAACGTCCCAGACATGCTCCATAACTAACTCTGTACGATCCGATTAATTTATTCCTGCCCAAAACATAACAGAGCCCCCACCATAAGGTGTTTCCCATTTCTTCAAAACAAGCCTCTGCAAAGCGTTCTCCTCCTCTTCGTAGCACTCGCCGACGTCGATCTTTACCAAACAGAGATATATTGGCTTCATCGGAGAACAATATTCCAGTCTTCTTGAGTCCATGACTCACAATTTCGAGCAAACCTAAGCCTAGCAACTCTGTGCTCACGGAGTAATTAAGGGCCGCGGGCCAGGCGATGACTGCGTATATTGGCCGCGAGAAGCCTCTTCCTGACCGCCCATAGACTTAAATGCACATTTCTTACTTCTTCGAAGTTGTTCTTAAGGTCCACATAAGAAGACTTGCGATTTCTCAATGCGCGTCTCACAAGAAAACGATAATCCCGTGGTTGGGTACATGGTTTTCTTCCAAAACCAGGCCTTCTCTCGGCGGAACCGGTGTCTTGATACCGCTGCCAGGTCCTTTGAACCGTCGAGCGACTCTCACTTAGTCTCTAAGCCACGAAGCATTGGCTGCAACCCTCTTCGAGCAGCGCAATAATTTCGGTAGCTTTTACCACTTTCTCTAACATTATTGAGACAGCTAAACAGCAATAAATGAAGCTTTGACAATTAAGAATATGTAATAAATTGATAAAAATTTTCTAAAAGTTATGAAAACCGATATTATCTTTTAGAACTTCGCTCCAAAAATGTAGGATAAAAAGTGGTTTTCTGTAAAAACAAGCATCAATAGAAAACTTGAATTTAGAAGGTACTGTTATAAACACCTCGGCATTTTTTAAATTGACCAGTAACATATACAAGTTATTGAAATTTTGGTATCGTATTTTTTTAAAGAAGAATTAAAATTAATGCCGCCCGTTTTTCTTGCAAATGAGTGTATTTCCTGATTATTGGAAAAAAATTGTAATAATACATTTTTTAACTTGGAAAAATATATGTTCTACATATATTTACTTCTAATTGCCCCATGCTAAAGTAGTTCAATTATTTTTTCAGGCTTTATTCATAGGCCGAATACTCGGCGGCCTGTCGTTTGGCATGCTCAATCCGCTCCGGTCGGTGCTCATCGGCGAGTACACCAGCCCGAAGAACCGCGGAGCCTTTCTCACAACCGTAGCACTCGCGCAGGCCTTCGGCATCTTCTTCGTGCACCTAATCGGCACCCTAATGACGTGGAGAATGACAGCCGTCGTCTGCATCTTCTTCTCTTTCGGAAGCCTTATCATGACTTTCTATTCTCCAGAATCGCCCAGCTGGCTTGCTTCCAGAGGCAAGTACGAAGAGTGCAGAATTGTATTCAAATGGTTACGAGGTGACGAAGAAGATGACGAATTAGAAGAAATGATACACGCCAGGATTTTGATGGAAAAGAGGGAAACAGAACATGCTGATGAAAAAAGGAATCGGCTAAAAGATCTAGGCACTACAATTAGGAAGAAAGAGTTTTATAAGCCTATAACGTTAATGGCGCATGCGAATTTTATGATACAATTTGCCGGAGGCACGACCATGGCTTCTTACTCTACCATCATTTTAAGTTTGATCCTAGGGCCGCAAGCAAATGCAGGTTTCTGGATGGTTGTGTTGGACACACAACGGATTATATCAAATGCTGCAGCAGTGTACGTCATAAACAGAACCAAGAGGCGTACTATGATGTTTTCTACTGGCGGACTTTGCGTGTTAAGTCATCTAGCAATCGCCGCGTATGTGTACTCTAAAATCCAAGGTTATTTGACATACGACGCGTTGTGGATTCCTGTGCTTCTAGTGAGTCTACATTACTTCACTGTCGCAGTTGGGATGGTCCCATTGCCCAATGTAATAGCAGGAGAGGTGTTTCCTCTGGAATACAAGAGCATTGGTGGAATGATCAGCATGTGGTCACTATCTGGGTTCATGTTCGTGACATTAAAGACTTTCCCTGGATTGGTGGAAAGTGTTGGCCTGCATGGCACTTACGTGGTTTACGCTGGGGTGTTGACGTACAATTTAATTGTAATATGGTTCTTATTGCCTGAGACAAAAGGTAGGACATTGCAGGAGATCGAGGACGAGTTCAGGGGCAGGCCGTTGGAACGGGAGGAATCGGAAGCGAGGAAGTCTTTGGAAATGGATCCGATAGTAGCCTTTAAAAGGAAAGAATCTGAGAGAAGATGCAGCACGCCGCTCTTGGCCTAGTGACGGGTACAGGCTGGCTGATAAGATATTCCCACGTGTGATAGATAACTACATCACGTTTTATCTCGTGTGACCTTATATGTTGTTCTCATTGACGTAAAACTATATATTAAAATATATATATGTCTATTTAATCTCTATATTTATTCTAGATTATCGATTTGCGTTGCAAGCCTTAAACATACCTCTCTCCTCTGTACTAGGTGTAGACAGAAGAACATTGTTGTGGTCAACAACATCCTTGTCGCGAACCTGCTGTACGTTCTGATGGGCCCGATGGCGCAATTGCAATCCTATCTCGTGCAAGGATCATGGATTCGATCCCCACCCAGAGCAAATATTCATGTAATGATAAATATGCATTTGTTCTCTGCCTGGGTGTTAAATATACGTATTTAATATACTACATATTTGTGATTCCTCTGTTGTGTGGCGTCCGTAACACAAGCGCTTCAAGCGACTTACCACGGAGTCAGGTCAATGTATAAGATGTAGTGGAAATTTAATATAATTAATTAATTATATTTAATATAATTGAGAACAAAAATCCCTAAAGAATAATCTTATTGGAAATCTATTTTAGATAAATATAAGCACACAAATGAAAGACAATAAAATTTTTCTAGAATATAATTTTCTATATTATTTGGTACACAACACTGTCCAACCATACGTGGCGAAAATTCGCATCCAGCCAGCAATTATTTTCGGCCTGGATATATCCTACAAATAGAAAACTGTACAAAATGGCCCGCCTGTATAGTTGCACAGGCCACGTTTATACACATTACAAGTTCCATACATTCAGTTTCAGATCCGAAGTGGTCGGGGTGGGTGCATCCACTTGAAATGTCATTGTTGAGAAAACGAAAGAAGCTTGGGTAGGTACTTATAGTATATTTATTATGTCCTATCTGCGTAAAAAATATTTCTCTTTGAGAATATTCATTGTTCTAACTAATATATACATTACTATGTTATATAAAATTAGACGACGAAACGTTACAACCGTCAAAGATGAAGGTGTGATAGCGAGTCAACCCGACCCAATAATTCTTAGTCACTCAGTCATTATTAAAAATCCCTGTTTTTCGGAGTACTTATGCTGGACTATTTAGACGTCCATTCTAGCGCTACGGGGGAAGCGCCACGACTTACTTACTGACACGATACACGATACTTTATGGAAAGCCATTTCCATCAAGTATCACCTCTCTCTGAGGCTCGACTATAGTCCGGAACAGTTCAACTGGTATGCAAAGGACTGAGTTGCAAGTGAGTCGGGCTGCACAAACGCGGTCAGTTATTGATCGAGGGGCAGGAACTGCACGCGTTTGCCGACGAAAATGATATACTGCTCTACGATTAGGATGTATGTGAAGTGTGTGACTGTAGAGTGGTAGTGAGAGTGCGACGCGACGTAGTATTTAAAGAAATTAAATGAATCCTTTCTATCCCGTTGTCGTCAAAACAGAGATACTTTGACGTGTGTACCATAACCAAAAGACTGGCTCGACGATTTTCGTACACTTTAGGGCATATTACACCATTTTATTTATCACACAATCCACGAGTTTCGCTATATCCATATTATTATTTAGTTATATAATATTGCAGGTAATCCAATTGATTTGAAATTAGCTTCATAGAATCACAAAGTACGAACGTACGTACGAATTTCAAGTCATGGCTAGTCTAGTTACAAATAATTAGTGTTACGGTCAAAATCCTGCATAGAAGCTATTTATATCGAGTAAAGTTTGAACTTAGAAATAAAAATATAATTTCGTTAAAAATCTGTTTTTTGTTCATTATATTATTTTATTTTATGGCAACATTAATGATTTTATTTAAATACTAGCGGCGACCCGCGGTTTCGGCGTAATAAAAATAGCATATATTACTCCTTACAAAATTTATCAATCTGCCACTGAAAGTCCCCTTAAAATCGGTCCAGTCATTTTAGATTTTAGTCGCAACAAACAGGCGTATATAGTAAATAGAGTAATATCCCCTCCTGCTTCAGAACGCAACATAGCATCGCAGTCGAATAGATCAATGTGTGATATAATGTTCTTTAAGACGTGCCGTTGAACATTAATTACGATATCAAAACGCCAATCGCTCCAGGACGAAATAAATTATTTTTTGTACTTTCCATTATCAAACTGAATAGTGTAACATTTCGTTTTCTCACCAATAAAGAATGGCTTCATTGCAATCTCTCTTCGGGATATATCCCGAGATATGTCTTATATTACAATCGTGTGAGAGAAGAATGACGTCACTACATTTTTATATACTCTTACTAGCTAACCCGGCAGACGTCGTTTCAATTATACTTAGAGAATAACATATTAACGACTTGATTGATACGACATTAAATTGAGATATAAACTATCCTAAATCTCAAGTTGGATCGAACTGCACACAGTAAGCAAAAAAAAAATTAAATGTGTTCAGTATTTTATGTTACCCGACAGAGACCGTAAGTGAAAAATTGCTAGTATCACTCTTGGTCTATAGATGGCGCTTTATCAACAACTTTAGTAGGTATTACTGGAAAAACTTGTCTATGATCCAGTGACGTTAAATCACAAGATTATCTTTATCAGGTGTAGTCAATATTTTGTAGAATATACTTATTGGAATTAAATGTTTTAATTGAAAATCGTGCAAGCGCATAAACAACCTGATATTGATATTTCTTTTCAGTACTCAATACGTCATAATTGTTCCGCACGAGAATTCAGTTGGATGAGTATTAGAAATGATAATCAATCAGTACACAAGTGTGTGCACCCTCCCCCCCTCCCCCTTGCCCCCCGACCACTCACAGGCCACCGACAGGTTCGCGCGGTGCGTGCGGAGATCATCGAACGCAACATAATAATTAATAGCCGTCAACTCATACATAACGCGGTTTAATCTCCAGAAACAACTTCATAGCCATCTCGGAAGGAACACATTACAAAAAAAATACACTTGATGTTACATTTATTTTAATCTTTGCAAAATGTACGTTATGTTACAATAGTAGTGATAGAAAATATATTAACAGTTTCACATGAACATTTGATCTGAATATTCTTACAATAATATTATGTGAAATTGAGACGATTACGATTACCTAGGCTTAATTGTGCATACATATATAAAGAGAAAAGGAAATATACAAAAATTAACACTAAACATATTTTAAAATAAATCAAAAATAATTTTAATAAAAACCAATGAACGCGTCTCTGGATAAGAAACCGCATTATAGAATAACCTAAAGCTATAACAATCCAAACATTAAATTTTATAAAAAAAAGAATTGGACTAAATTAAGACATGGCCTGCGGCCTTCGCCGTCCCTACCTGTACATAAATAAAAGCTTTCCGTGCAAAGCAATAGAGTTCATGTTGGCTTACAAAATTTGTCATCGGGCTCGGATAGAAGCATACAATTTATATTAGTGGAAATCTCTATAAGGCCCTTGCACCGCGAGTCATGATGCTACTACTTATCGACACATTTGTAAAATATTTGAAAAAAAAACGATTAATATAACAATAACATTGGTGTACTCCGACATTGATTGCAAATTATTTTAATTAAATAAAAACAAAAATTTAAATGCTTAATTGGTAAGCGTCCAAAAACTATCAGTTAACACATAGGAATAGGCTTTACATAACAGTGCGGTGGTAACTAAAACAAATAATTCCGCGTCACCACTCAGATCAATGATCAAGTCCATTCCTCGGGCCACAGTTTCTGGACACCCCCACACCCGCTGCGTGACTGATTTTATATCAATTTCCACTTACATCCTGATTCGCTAAATCTGTCAAATAAAATTATATCATACAAATAAACTTACAACAGAGGCGCGCGCGCCGAAAGCTCCTTAATGTAACACTAACAAAAATGACGCTGGACGCGCAATGTACATACACCTACTACTATATACAGCTTCAATACAAACATCGACCACCCTAGCAACCACACGCCACCAATATCACGCGCCAACACACGTTGGCCATCTGTTCCGTTCATCTGTGGGCCAATGAGTCTACAACTTTGTCGCCCTTGGGCATGTCACCTGTAAGTCCAATGCAACTCAACTATGCGTCATACAATATTGAAACTTATATAAAAACACAACGAGCCTTAACAAGCTGGTCGCCTCGGCGCGGTGCCTTAATACTCAGTGACTAAAATTTAAGGGTCAAAAATTCCAAAATGCTACGCGCCGAGACGGTTCATAAACACAGCACTCATGCACACTACTTAAAACTATCAGTTTCTTTCAAAATTCATCAAATTTTACGTTAAAAATTTCTTTTAATTTATATACCACTTTTTGTTAAAATTTCTTGTTAAAAAAATATTTACAAAAATCCTTACGAATTTTCGCTTGCCAATCTCCACTTAAGTTAAAACGCGTCGGTCGTTCACCGACTTTATGCGAATATACAGTTGTCTGCTGCAAATGGATGCGTGGAATACTTATATTTTGACAAGTCATTAGTTACAAACAAATAAATTAAACATATATTGATTTTAATAGCGATGCGTCTCGGCGAAACGCAGACGGACATTTTATCAGTGCAAAGTGGAAAAGCCGCGCGAGTGGGCGCTGCCCGGGCGCGGGGTGAGTGACCTCCTTTTGGTAAGAGACGCGCAACGCCGCGTATGGTTTCGAGCCGGGGTCTGCGGATTGGTTATTGCGCAACTCGGGCGGACACCAACTCGCGCAGCTACTAGCTCCCTCTATTCTAACAACGTGTGAAGCCTGTTTAGTCGGCGATTGTCTGAGCCGGCCTATAAGTATAACAAGAAAGAATAGACACTAAATACGCAGAACAACCGAAACACTCAGAACAAATTGTTATTAATCATACACATTTAGTCTAACATCCATACAATTAAGAAATAATTCTGTGTATTTAGTATCACTTTAATTTCCGGCACAACACATTAGAACACTTATGCAAATCTAGGTATCTTGGTTTACAGAAATCTTTGCTCCTGAAGAATGAATATCAAGCTATATGTCAAGCGCTGTGTGGAACCATACTCCAAGGTTACATACATCGTTCTATATCAAAGACAAGTAGTCAACAACGGTCAACATCGATTAATCTGACGACGCTACTATATAGAAATTCGTGGATTCAACATTACCTTCATAGAGTATGTTCGGGACTGAGGGTTCACTACAACATCAATTCTAACTTTAAAATATCTGATGTACGTGTAATAACATTTAAATATTTCAAAACATGTCATTTGCTATAATTTGAAACCTTACCACAAACACTGAATAAACAACACTTAGAATGTTTTAAATTCTATTTATGATTTTCTTGATCTGAAATTAATTTCTACTCATTCTGCGAATACTTTTCTTACTAACCAGATATGAATCATTCTGTTTTAAACTTTTGCCTGTGACAGGCCGCAGCACGAAGACAACAACAAATATTATGTTTTAAAAGCTAATGCTAAATAACTTTTATCACAAAATAAAATAGGCCTTCTGAACCTATTTTATTTTCATGTGAATTCAAATTGGGTCTATTCATTACTGTTCTGTCCTTTCATTACAATCTTTATTAACTTGTCTCGAATAGAAAAATGTGAATAGAAAAAGGGGGCTACAATTGAGGTGGAAATATGAATAAAATTGGAAAATAGGATTAAACAGCACACTAATTAACATTCAAGGCTGTTTTAACATGTGAAAAAAAGAACATTTAATTTTTAGAAGGATAAAATAAATCAGTTTTTCATACCCGCATGTTCTGTTACTCCATGGTTGGATTCAGTCAAAGTCCAGAGAATGCGCTCATAAAATTGCGCCGCTTCCTACGAATGGGTATACAGCATTTTCATTTTCAGTTATTCTGTGTGTTTGTTTATTAATTTATTAACATTGAGGCGATTAATAAATTGCATTATGAGGCAGGGACATATTCACTTATAATTCCATTAAAAAAGGAGAACGGGAGCTTTAACTTGTTTTCATCTAGTACCAAATTTATGATCACAATTATTCTAGAATATTTTACTACAAAATTAAGGAAGCTAACAAATGAGCTTCGAGGATTTTTTAACAATTTGTTTAAAAAAATAATACACAAATCAATTTATCAATATACCTACACAATGAATAAGGCCTTCTATTCATGAACAAATGCTTTTACACACAATCGCTTTAAATACTATCCACCCTTCCGTACGAAACTACAGTATATCAAAATCAACAGTATACAAAAGCTTACCCGTCGCGTTACACTGATTTACCGACGATCACGTGACATATCACTGTTCCGATCACGTGATATTTCGTAGTATCGACCATGTGATAAATCACTGTCTCTGTCACTTAGTCACTGTCACCAGATATTGTGTCTTAGATTTTTGCGTCACGTGATATATTTCACTCGGTTTCGCGGCGGCGCGCGGCGCACGAGCCGCACACGTAGTCGTCGTCGTCGCGCAGCGCGCCGCGGTTCAAACCGACGCAGTGCATGTGGAACCACTCATCGCAGCCGCCGTCGCATTGAACCCAGTCGACCTCCTTGCCTGGATATAGCGCAGTGAAATGGTTCAATTCACTAAATGTATCTCGAATTTTGAGATTTAATAACCTTACACTCAAAAATACTAAAAAAAAATAGGAGGGACTGATAATATTTCTCATTTCGTATACCAATTTTCAAGTGGGGCCATAGTTCGTAGAGGTGCACGAATTATTGAATGTGATAGAGAAAATCTTATTTATTTTATCTATGTTGGAACCGGGATGATAATATAATTAATCAGAACCTAATGACATGTTACATATGAGCATGGTGAAATGAGGTATAGACCTTCTACAAAGGTCGTCTGCGTCGGTACCTCACTCTCACCTATTTCTACAGCCAAATAGCAGTGTTGGCATTTGTTCCGGTTTGAAGGGTGAGGCAGAGAAATTACGGGACAATGTGACATAATATCTTCAAGTCACAAGGTTGGCAGCACGCCAGTGCTATGACAAGCGTCCCAGGCTGCAATAACGCTTTGTTTGTTGACTTGGTCTAATAAAAAAATATATCTTACCAGTAGGCCTTAAACAGTCCGCCGCCGCGCAGTCCTCTTCGTCGTCAGCTGACGATTGCGAAGAGCTGCTGCTGCGCCGCCGCCGGGACGTCGCCGCCGCGGCCGACGCTCCTCGAGATTGACCTGGTCAATTATTTATTTATAAGTATAATTATTTATTCACACGTTTAAATTTTTTCTTCGGCCATCTAAAGGCTGCTTGGAAGAAATAGCTTTGAGCGTTAAGCCTATTGTATTATCTTGTTATACACATAACTTGTCAGTTATTATACTTTCTCGCTATGTAATTTTTATGTGTACATAAAAATGTATTATTATTATGTGTGTACATAACAAAGCATGACATATTATAACAACGCAGTATTTATAGCGAATTAAAATAAATAAGTACATAATCAATTATCATATATGAACATTTTGTATAATGTTGTTTGTCTAAACTAATATGTTTTTGCTTGCTGTGTAGTTTGATTCAACTTGATAGATGGTTATATCTCAATTTACAGTTGTAATATATTTTTCATAATATATATATATATATATATGAGTATAGTTAAGTTAGTATGTATATAAAATAAGTTACTAGAATAGTTATACAATTTAAAACAAATGTTATTTATTTAGTATTTGTTTTCTTAGAAAAAATATACCACATATTTGATTTGATTAAAAATGTCCACGGTTTTAATCAATAATAATTTAACGTCTCGCTCATTTGAATCGTTATTTTTGAAACAAACCTACATGTACATAACAGGGAATGTCACAAGTAGTCAAAACCAGAAGTATCGCCATTGGTTGTAACGACGTGTCTCTAATAACGACAACACTTTATCGATTTTCATCGGCTATAACGACCAAAGGTTTTCCTGTTCTAGCGACACGAAGCATAAAAACAATTTACAAACCTAAGTTTAACTCTGAAGAAATATTATGACTTATTATTTGGTATAAACTATTATAATTACTCATACCTCGTCCGGACCTCTACTGCGCTCTAACACTGATGATACAACAATGAAATATAAAATGAAAAATATGTTTAAAGACTCTGCTTTATTACAAACTGACAAAAATTACCAATGACTTTAAAATTAAGTCTTGTCTACAAGCTGTACTGTAGTCTATTAAAATGATTTTTCATAATAAACCCTTTTTTTCTACATTTTATTTCAAACTATGTTTATATGCATAACCTTTACCCAGACTTAACACATACATGATAACAATTAATATATCTATTTGTCTATATAGCTTAAAACGACTATTGGATACAACGCCCAAAAGTAGGTCCCTTCAATGTCATTATATCTAGTTTTGACTGTATATTAAATACCAGAATACTTACAACAATCATTATTTAACTGAACCTAGAGATTGATGCCAAATAAAATTGATCCATCTCGTGTTGTGAGATTTTCTTTATTTTATTTGAACTTCAAATGATATAAATAAATTTCGATTTTACAGACATATTTTAAGCCTCACTTGTATCGCGACCATAATTTTTATCGTATCTTAGTCAAGTTTCGCTATTACTGTAATATTCTTTCGATACAATATGAAATTCATAATAATGCAGTATTATTCCGACATTAGAATTTCGACCCAAACTGAATGTGTCAGGAAAGTGATACAATATGATGATGGTTTAGTGAAGGTGACATACCCGCTCTCGCCTGTCGCGGGTGTTTCCCGCGCGCGGTGGGCACGGACGGTGCCAATCCGCGCGCGCGCCTCTCCTGTCTCGCCATGTAGTGTTTGCGCATCATCAGGCCCGAGCCGGATGACACGCCCTGCGCAAACAACGGAGTCATTTAATATTCATTACCCCACCTAAATGGATACGAGTGTCTCTCGTCTCTGGAAACTTGTGTCACGGGTTTTAACATCCAGACACTGAAAGAACGCGAATGTTCTTCGTGTACATATTTGTTTCGGTCGAGGCTAGATCCCGCGACCTTGGCCGCTCGAGAAAGGGACGTCACCGAATGCGTCAGTGACTGTGGAATATTTATTGTTTATTTGTATGAACAGGACATTAAATAGTAATAATATTTATTCCATAATCCAGACATAATTATTACATATGAATATAAAATATAATCATGTAAGAGTGATCGTCGGCAGCTGTGCTAGTATTAAACTGTCACAGCTGCCTGCGTGTGTATATATATATAAATGAATTATATAGGGAAGGTGTTTGTGTTTACATAATACATTATTCATTACAAACAGTTGAAAGCGCGGAAATTTCTTGGTAAAGAAGCTCTGTAATGTAACATAAGTGTCTTAGAATGTTGAGAAGATCATACCATTACATGATTAAGGCAGTTGTTTTCTCGTGTGGGTATAACATGTGCGGGTAATAGACCATGAAAAGCCACTGTCTGGAGAAATCACAACGTTCATATCACCACCAATCATTGCCACCGTAGCCACTGATCTAAGACTATAGGTGAAGTTGTCTATATTGCTACACGACGGTGATCGATATACAGCTAGGACGGCTAAATTGTTATCAAGCCTCAATATTATACTGTTAGTATCACTTAGCGTCAGGTGAGCAGTAGAATGGCTGATCTCATTTTTTGTGTAGATGTCAACGCCGTCGTTTTGGTTCTGATAGATCATTAGTGGATTTGCTCAACCAACATACCGTTAACCCTTGGGAAGGCTGGTAGGTAAAAGACACACTGCATGCCCGGTCTGTCAGACCCGTAAACATAATTGGTTATTTTTATTTATTTTGACGTGTTACAAACTAAAAGGCTTAATTTATATTGAACATTGTTTCTAAATGAAAAAAGGAAAAAAAATTATACAAATAATTTTGTAATATTTTCTGCAATAGTACGAACGCGTGCACTCAGAGGATTACGGTAACATATAGTATTATCTTTTCCTTAAAACATTGATCGGTAAACAAAGTTGATCACATGCTAATACATCTCACCATCGCTGTCACTACTTGGTTCATAATGATCTAACTTATTCCTCAGTATCGCATCGCATCACCTGAATCATGTTGTACACACACGACGGACGGATTCGGATCCACTTTCATCAATAACCACGTCATCCTCAATTTCATTAAAATCTTGATCTAAAATTTGGCTTATTTCGATATAAATTAATCGCCTGACCGTATTAAACCGGAAAAATACGTTGCGGACTGCGGAAGGGCGGCAATCTAACCGCCATTTTATATCACAAAGCTACTCAGGCTAGTTATGAATTTACTAAAATATCATCGATTCCTTGAAGCGATAGGTCTATTACATATCACGTTAAACATTAATTCTATATAAAAGGACATTGAGCTTATCCCAAATTCACCCAATGCTGCGTATATTTTTTATACATTATAGTGACAGATGTTTAAGTTTGATTAAAATAATTTGCAACAGATCCAGGGTTACAAACAATAGCATTGGACTCAGTTAAAAGAGTTTTTCATCAGAGACTTCAGTCAGAGGAGTGAATTTAGTCATTGAGATATCTCAGGTGTTAAAAGTTTAAAGAGATCAGTCTTCTATAAATGACGAATGTATAATTGAAACCGAATGTGACAATGAATGTGGAATAATATAGCATATAATCGAATCTAACAAATAACTATTTATTAATATTAAATAATGTATTGAATAGCATATGACAATGTCTTTTTAGACAAACATTGAAATAGCCAGAAGTAAATTAATTGTGAGTTAAATTAAAATAACGAATAGTACATAATCTAGTCACTTTCAACACCCACTTCCAATATTTCCAATACCAGGAGACAGTTGCAGATCAGCTTCGTTTTGATGCGGCGGCAACGGGCACCTTCTTGTTTGCGCGGAAAAACTTTTACGTAAGCAGTCCAACAAAATTAGCCGTTTTTTTTTGCTTGCAAGAAAATATATATATTTTTTTTTGGGTGAGACATTCATACGTTTTAATGTGGTCTAGTATTTTTGTACCAAATGAGTAAGGTACTTTTTGTTCATTGTTGTTTGCTTTTCCATTTGTTCGACCTAATTTCCAAGCTCTGAATATTCGACAATTAAATTTTTGCTTCCGAATCCATTTTGGGAACTTTATCCTTTATCTCCTCGTACTGTTTAGATATAAACTCCATTGATGCCGTGGTTTATATCTGATTAATACAAAAGCGCCTTCGTTTTCAGTATCAGTCGCATGTGCGGAACTTATGTTAGAATCTGATTTAGGTTTCTGTTATGATGTCATAGGTGGATTCCTTTTTAGTGGCATTATTATTTAAAGTGTAACAATTTAATAAATTAATTTTATACTTTAAATTGAATAATGTATTATTACGATTTCTTCGTTTATGATAGGGTTGCCTGGAAGAGATCGCCCTGAGCGATAAGGCCGCCAATTGTATTACAGTTTGTTTTTCTTATTGTAATCTTGTGTACAATAACGAGTTTATTATTATTATTTGGATTTCAATTTCTCAGAACACTGAGGATGTATCAGTATATAACTAAAATTCACGGGCTTAGGCCATGTAAACTTCAGGATTATGATATGGGGAATGAGTAACATCTTGTAAGAACTAGGGTTGTAACGGAACTTCGCTTCCGCCTCCGTTACTGCGGAAGTTCCGCAAAAAATTGTACCTTCGCCTCCGCCTCCGCCTCCGCACAATTTTTAGCGGAGTTTTAACGGAAGTTTATTTACGCGCAACTGCAAGCAGCGACGCTCGACGACTACTCAGCCGTTCGGCCGCGCGTTGCGCGCGAACTGGACAAGGAATCAACGAGTGCGCGGCGCGGTGGGGGTAGGCGTATGTCATTTGTCAAATGATACATGACAGGAATCAATCAACCTGTCGAATTGTTTGGACGAGTTAAACGCGTAACGTACGAAGTTTTACGGATTCAATTCATTTTGTATCTTTAATTACTTTTTTCTTCATCCACTTTCACCTCCGCCTCCGCCTCTGTTAACCTCCGCATCCGCGGAGGTGAACCTCGTCGCCTCCGCATCCGCATCCGCCTCCGCTAACAAGGCCTCCGTTACAACTCTAGTAAGAACTTTCGGACAATGCGGCAAGTGATAAGAATTGCCGCTTTCTGCAGAGTGATGTAAATGTTTTCTGGTAAGTCAAGGATTCGTAAGGCATTAAGTAGGTGCTTAGGAATGATACCTGTGCTTAAAAGCACCAGCGGTACAATGTATGCTATATTCGTATTCCATATTTTAACTATTTCCTCCTTTAGTTCTGTGTATTTATGTATTTTTTTATGTGATAGCGTTATGTAGGTTGCGAGCGTTAGGGCAAGCTATGATATATATAAGCTATCTATAAGACATACTGTATTATTTGTTTTATCGAATAGAGTAATGTGTGTTTAACAAATAATGAAGAATGGTGTGATCAAAATGTCATTCGTGTTCTGTGTGCAAGACAACTAACAACAACAACTAACACATGTTTAGGATTGCAGCTCTTTGTAGTAGTTTGCAGGTGTTCGGTGGTAGGTTCAGAGTTTTGGTAGATTCGTGTAACGCCTTTGGTATCACGCCTGTCGTACAGACTACTATTAAACTAACAGTCCCTCCTATTGGACATGCCAATACAAATACAAGTTATTTCATCTTTTAATTCGGTGTATTTTGAGTTTTTCAGCAGACCGCTGTGTATATCAGATATACAGTTTTACTTGTGTTGTTTATTGTTGCAATGTCAGGTTGTAGTAAACTGTGCAGTCAGCCAGTTTGGTGGTGGAATTCTCGGACACATTATCAGTGGTATATTCATAGTGTGGTTATATAGACGTTACCAAGTGTAAGCCATTTGGTCGTGTCTGTATTTGTAGTCAGCTCGGGCTATGGCTTTCGTTATTATTATTATTAACTTGGATGAGCTCCTACGATTTTTGAAACGATAATAAAGTTACATATTTATTGAGCCTAGTTACAAATGTGATGTAACCTCTTCTGTTATCTTCTAATTTTTCAGAATGCGATCGTTCTCGGCCTGAATTTGTGTGGCTTTTTCCTTCGGGTTTCCTCGCTGCTTTGGTGGCGAGTTGCTTCCTTGGCACCTTCCCGCCGGTCGACTTGCTTGCGGTACGTTTGGTTCTTGCCATGTTGCCGAGAGGTACCGACAGAGTAGAATAGTACCTCCCACCGTATCAGGTGCCGTAAGTAGTCGCCTTGACTAAGATACCAGAACCGACAAATGGCGGTAAATCAATCCGAAACAGCACAGGGCATCCTTTATTGGAGATATATCCAGTAGTGGACTTTCAATGGCTGATGTGATGATGATGATGATGATGATGATGATGATGATGATGA